>BMAC01000093.1:925880-956794 GCA_014905375.1 Phtheirospermum japonicum
AAATAAATTCGGTTTGTAAATAACACTTTTGTAAGACATCAAAAGGTAAATATGTGGAAGGGTGCAGCGAGATATTAATAATTTTCTATATAGAAAATGAGTATTAAGAAATTAGGACTGCAATCAATACCATGTGCATGTGCGCATACAAACACGCACTCATGTGGATTGGTATAGAATTTGATTACATTTGAATGCCGAAAACAGTGAACTTTTATAACAACTATATGAGGAAATAAACAAACATTACAACGAGCATATGTGACTGAGGCATCAAATTGACAATTACAATATGAAGTATTGATTGCTTTTCACTCATAAGTGCACTACACATAGTGTGGGCTGCATTTTTTCCACACTATCAAATGCCTAAAATAACAATGTTAAAAAGGGCTCCAGCTATTCCAATTTCAGAAAGAAAGTTGGCCACCTATCCTATTTTTCCAACATTTAATTCCCTTAAATTAAAAATAAAACACATAAATAATATGAGCAAAAGAAAACCAAGAAAATAAAAGAAGAAGTATGATTTTAATGAAATCAGCACATTTCCCACAATTACGAAAACCAGAGACACTGTTTCGAGTGTTATTCAACCACATTCTTCTCTGTCAACATACATAACAAACCAGCATCACTCATGTGAAGCATAAACAGGAATTTGGCATCAGTGGCATCTAGAAAAAACTTCATATTCTACTTTTATTCCACTCTGAAAAAGAAAAAAGAAAAGAAATAAGCCAAAAAGAGGAGTGTTACCAAATTTACTGGTGACAGTGATAATACATGCCAACTATCTGTAGGCCCAACGAATTAATAGACTCTGGTGGGGGATGAAGAATACCTACAGAAACAAATGTACAGAAAAAGTTGACAAATAAAGTGAGCACAGGAACAAAGACATATGAAGAGTACACATACATATATAACTTAGGACCACAATGCCTCAATCACACAACAGTGAAATGATTTTTTGTAACTATAATTAAAGTTAGCCTTAATATTGTTGGTCTAATAAAAAACAAAACAAAAAAATACTAGTTATCATTCAATATTACAAACACTCTGTCGTGGTCTTTATTTTCTTGACAAAATGACCCTTCTTGAGAGCGTAGTCTCATGAGACAAAAAACTAATACAAGAAATATTTGTAAAGGATAATACAAAAACTTCCCTTGAGATTGAAAACCTAACCAACTTTGATAATTATAAAAATCACCCATGAGATTACACTTGTCCTACATCTTGAACCTTTTGTTAGTAGAGCCCACGAAAATTGATGAAATCCTCAAATAAATGTACAATTACATCCCTCATATTTTCTGAATATTACAAATGACCTTAACTTTTGGCATTTTACATCTTCAACCCTCAATTTTTCTCAATATTATAAATTGCCAAACAAAAAAGTCATGGGTATTTGTAATATTTTTAAGAGTTAAGTGGTGTAATTGTAAAATATCGAATGACATCCATTAAAGTGTAAACGGAAGTAAAACTTGAAAGGTAGTATCTGTAATTTTCAAGTTAGCATGTTCTTTTTGTAAATATTCCCAATCATTCGATCCATTCGTATATATGTTTTTAAGAGATAACCTATTGTTTTTTATTTTGTAATGATTTCTTACCCTTATCTCCTTGGTTGTATAAAAGAAGTGGGCCTATGTTCCAGGCCCTTCTTCCCAAAACTCTCTTGTAATAATCAGCATAATCTGGTTCGAGCTCATAAAAGCTATCAACCACAACTCCATAGCTTTCCCAGTCCGAGCCCCTCACTTGCTGCATAATCTCTGTAAACTCATTTTGGTCCAAAAGATGATCAGTTTGTATATCTTAAAAACAATTAACTCAAAATGTAAAATGCAAAAGTGTATTCATTTTGTAATCTATCCGAAACCAAGTTCCTGCTTAAACTGAWCTTCTAACATATTARAGGTAACCAAAGCACCARTTTCAAGTTATCAAACCAAACAGATCCAAATACAAATTTGAGAAACCGATGCACATGCAATCTGAGAACCGACCCAGTCAAGTGGTTTTCATGCAAGTCCTTCCACATTCTTTAAAATACGAAAGCRACRCAAAAAAYAGATTCACACACACACACACTTACTTCAGAGTAGACATTTGTAAATCTCCTAAATCAAATAAATAGAGAATTAGACAAACCAGTAGGCATGCTCGCAACCTTTTAYAAGGGCTRTTTCTTGAAGCACTATCTTATTCAAACATATTGCACAAACTCCATGATGGTTAGTGGTTTCGATTAGCTTAGTGTCGCAACCCCCTAGGTTAATCTCCTCCACTGCTTCTGCACAATTCCCTTCCATGCCATTCTAAAATACAAAGATTCAATGAAGAACAACATAAAAGACCCCCACATAATCCATAAGTCTAACAAATAAAAACATTTTAAGTCTGTTATGAACGAGATACAGACGAATACTAATTAGTAATCTTTTCAGAAACATTTCCATGAAAGATGAGAAATATATTTATTTTTTTAAAATCTTTTTCCTCTCTTATCATTGAAGTCTGGACTTTGAACAAACAAATAATAATAAATTTGTTTCCTCATTAATGAATTGGTCAAATTTTCATTGAACTAAACATCCAGATTCGTGGACACGAACAGATCCCATCAAAAAAAATCAGCCAAAACCCTAAAGTGATTCATGCATTAATTACACTCAGAATAAATAAACTAAGAAAATGGATTATTGATTTCCGTTTCAATTTGAAACCTGGCCGAGATCCTGAAGAACCTCAACGAGCTCTGGACCAACGAAAAAATCACAAGATTCTCCGTCGGAGGACTTCTGGATCTGCCTCGATCCGACGCGGCTCAACCTCCGCAGCCGGCGCAACTCGCGCTCATTATTCTCCATCAGATCTCGAAAACTCACGGTGGAGACTCACTCCAAAATTGGATAACTCTAGGAATAGTGCACCGCGGTGGGGATGTTGAGGAGGCCTTGGAATCTGCCAGATGGTGGGCGGATCTGGATGGCGGCCCTTTTCAGCCCCGTCCCCGACCCAGTCGGCCCTTTGAACAGCTTCTTGTGGAGCCCACTCAGCCTGGAGCTCTTCTTCGCGTTCTTCTTCAAGTCCGCCGCCATGAGATCGGCGGCGACCACGAATTGCTGGAGAATTTGGCCAACGAGGACGGGTCGTGGAGCTGTTCAGATGTGTAGCGAGTTGTGGGCCTGATTGAAGCCATTTTTTTTAATTATCGAGGTTTTTGAGTCTTTTTTTGTTTTTGGATCGGAGGAGTAGAGGTGGATTTAGATCTCCAAGGGGACGGGAGGGCGGTTGTGTTGAAGGGATTCTCGAATGAGAGGAGGCTGCAATCGGGGACGATATGTAGGTTTTTTTTAAGGTTAATTTTTTATACATAAATAATATGACTTACGAGAACGTCTTTTTAAAGGCGTTCTGAATAATACTTTCCAGAACGACGTTTTTAAAGATCTTTTCGATATTTCACATACGAGAACATCATTTTTAAAGACGTTTTCGATATTGAACTTACGAGAACGTCATTTTTAACGACGTTCTGGATATCTAACATACTAGAACGTCTTTTTAACGACGTTCTGGATATTCATTATACCAGAACGTCTTTGAAAAAGACATTCTCGTATGTGACACTTTTATTACAAAAATGCCACCGCTTGACATTTAAGAACGCCACCTCCTGAGGCATTCTTAAATCCCTGTTCTTGAATCCTGTTTTTGTACTAGTGCGGCTAAACAGAGGCACCTGCAATAATCCTTGGCGCGATCTTTTCCCCTTGAGCCGGGTCTCCCATATCCCCATTATATACTCTGACCATTCGGCTCTTCATGTCCAATTCAATAAATTTATACACACGCATCAAGTTAGGCGTCGTAAAAGACCTTTCCGCTTTGAGGCGATGTGGATTAAATCTAAGAAGTGCGAGAAAATCATCCAAGACTCGTGGAATTCTAATCCTGCACCTGCGCCTCTTCCTGCCAAAATCAAAGACTGCTCCATTGGACTCCTAAATTGGGGAGGCCCACTGAAAAATTCTCTCCGTAAAAGAATCGACGCACTAAAAAAAGAGATATTTCATGCTCGTGCGACTCCGATCTCTCCAGCCTCTAAACATCTTATTAACGATTTAAAGGAGCAACTGGACTTCTTACTTGAACAGGAAAGTCTCATTTGGAAGTAACGAGCCAAACAACATTGGTATCGCGAATGTGATCGCAATACAAAGTTCTTTCATTCTCATGCTAACCACCGCCGAAGCATTAATCAAATTTCGGGCCTTAAGAATCCTAATGGTATTTTTTACCATCAGCCCAAAGACTTAGAACGTATCATCCTCGATCACTTTGGGGATATTTTCACTTCCTCGAACCCCTCGGCGTCTGATATCTAACAAGCGGTGTGCCGTGTTCATGCATGGATTGATAGCAGTACAAGCTCTTTTCTAGCACAACCCTACACTGAAGGCGAAATCGTGAAAGCGCTCAAAGAGATGCACCCCTTCGAATCTCTAGGACCTGATGGTATGAGTCCAGTTTTTTTCAAAAAATTTTGGCATATCATAAGTTCAGACGTAATGACTTTTACGTTAAACTTTCTTAATAATTATTCTTTTGATGCTTCTGTAAACCGTACTTTTATAATTCTTATACCAAAAACCATGCAACCTGAGCTTGTTTCACAATTCCGGCCCATTTCACTTTGTAATGTTATTTATAAAATTGCTTCTAAGCGGTTGCTAATCGAGTTCGGTGTGTGTTGTCGAGTATTATCTCGGAGTCTCAGTCAGCTTTTATCCCTGGTCACCTTATTTCTGATAATATTCTTATTGCTTATGAAACTCATCATTTTTTGAAAATGAAAAGCTCTGGCGTTGTGGGTTCTATGTCAATTAAATTGGATATGAGTAAGGCGTTTGATCGAATTGAATGGTCCTTTGTTTATTCCATGCTTAGCGCCCTTGGTTTTCCGGAGAACTTAATTAAAATCATATCTCTATGTATCTCGACTGTCTCTTTTGCTTTTCTTCTGAATGGTAACGAATTTGGGCAACTCACGCCCCAACGAGGGATTAGGTAGGGGGATCCTCTCTCCCCTACCTCTTCATTATTTGTTCTGAGCTTTTTTCTTGCATTTTACAGGACCTCCGACGAAGCGAAAAGATCAATGGCATTCGTGTTTCTCGTGCCGCTCCAAGAATCTCCCATCTTTTTTTCGCTGACGACACCCTAATTTTCAGTCAGGCCACTGAAGATGAAGCAAGACATCTAAATTTTGCTATCCGATTGTATGAATCAGTCTCAGGATAGCGAATTAATCTTGAAAAGTCCGGCATCGTCCTCAGCTCTAACACGAATCCAGCTATCATTTCAGCCACCACTAACATCATGGGTATCCCTCAAGTAACAAGCCACGCAAAATATCTCGGGTTGCCGTCGTTGATGAGTAGAAGAGAGAAGGAGATTTTCTGCCACTTAAAGGATATTGTCCAGAAGAGGATTTCAAATTGGAAAGTAAAGTCGCTCTCTAAATCCGGAAAAGAGGTGCTCATTAAATCAGTTCTTCAAGCCATCACCACTTATGCCATGTCGTGCTTTAAACTACCTGATGGTCTTTTGCTCGATCTTCTGTCTCTTATTAGCAACTTTTGGTGGGGGTTCGTCCGACAGCAAAAGAAAAATTCATTGAGCTTCTTGGCACAAATTAAAGGTTAGTAAAAAATATGGTGGTCTTGGCTTTAGAGACCTTCGCGCCTTCAACCTCGCAATGCTCAGTAAACAAGCATGGCACCTTCTTACGAATCCTTCATCGCTATTGGTCAGAGTTCTCAAGGGCAAATATTATCCACACGGTTCTTTTTTTGATACTCTCCCAGGCCCTAGACCTTCTTGGACTTGGCGTAGTATCCCGGATAGTCGTCGTGTGCTCTTACTTGGTTCTCATCGTCAAATCTACTCAGGCTCCTCCACAAAAATTTGGCATGATCGTTGGCTCCCTAGACCGCCTGGTTTCTAAATCCGCTCGCCTTACAACCTGCTTTCTTCTGAGGCGCTCGTTTCTGGATTAATTGACCGCACTTCTAACTCCTGGAATCATAACTTAGTGAACAATATTTTCAGCAAAGATGAAGCTTCTTTGATCCTCTCTATCCCTATCCGAAGTGTCGATGCCCCTGACCGTTGAATTTGGCACCACAATAAAAATGGTAGACACTCGGTGAAATCAGCTTATCACGTTGCCCACATCCTGCTTGCATCTCCATCCGACCCCCACCCAACATCCTCTTCAAGCCAAGGCCCGAACCCGCTCTGGAATAAATTATGGCACCTCCGCATCCTCAGCAGAGTTCATCACTTTTTATGGCGATGTTGCACAAACTCTCTACTCTCGCCTGATAATCTTTCTAAATGAGGTCTTACGACTGACTTGACTTGCCCCTTCTGCAAAAACCAGGTAGCTTTCTTGCGTCATCTCCTCTTTGATTACCCCTTTGCCATGCGGGTTTGGAAGGATGCCGGGCTCTAAAAATGCATATTCTCTTTCCGATAGCCACTTGTGGACCTATGGATTCGAGACATTATCCTCTCAAATAATACTTCGAAAATTGAATTGTTTGCTGTTCCCTGCAACCATCTATGGTCGCAATAGCCTAATTTTTTATGGTGTCGTGCTTGACCCAGAATTCTTGGTACATTCGGCCGTTTGCTCCTTGTATGATTTTCAAACGGCTAACTTCTAGCCCGAGCGTGATTCTGCCACCCTTACTCCCCATCGAACCCTACTAACACCGCCAACTTCTATAAAAGTGTTTTTTGATGGAGCAATCTCAAGATCTCGGGAATTAGCGGACCTGAGTGTCTACGTTGAGTATACTCACGGTAAGTTCATGTATGGCCTCAGTAAGAAAGTGATTGGCATTACCGACCCAGAGATCGCTGAATTCCTAGCCATGCGAGAAGCCCTGGTTGTTGCACACGAGCTTAATCTGTCCGACTTTTGTATTCTTGGGGATGCGAGTAACGTGATTTGCGAATCATTAGGCGAGGAAGTATGTGCTGCCTCTTGCTCACCTCTACTTGATGTGTACGGATTCTTTGCAATGGCCTCTCATTTTTGGGCTTTTTTTGGATTAATCGATTGAAAAATTGTATTGCTCATGATCTTGCTTTTTTCACTAAAACTAGTCCCTCTCGTAAGAGTTCTTTGGAGCTCGCCTTCAAGCTTTGTTTGTCAATCAGAGTTGGCTGATTTCCAGCAATTTTAATACATCTTCTTATTTTCTTCAAAAAAAAAAGTTATCTTGGTCTTCGTTATTATCTTCTGGATATATTTGATCTGCTGCGTTACCCTCAAATTCTTGATTGGACTACATGGAGTAGTCACCACTAAAAATTATTTTTAAAAAAGAAAGAAGAAGAAGGAGAAAAAGTTAATTTAGTACATTATTTTATTAAATCGTACCAATTAACTTCCTACATTAAAAAAAAAAAAAACAATTTTTCAACAAAAATTAAAATTGAAACAAAACCCAAATTGACAATAAACCATTATCATACTCTCTTAATTATTAATTAATTGTCAATGTGCATAGGAACTAATTGGACAAAAAGAAGAAACCCAAAATTTTCTGAACCTTGAACGAAAAAATCCACCGAGGAAATCCCTAAAATCTCCAAACCCAAATCATAATACTTGTTTGTATCCACTCGAAATCCGTACATGAATTCACAAACCATAAAAATATTTGCACTTAAAAAAAAAAAGAAAAGAAAGAAATTTAACAACCACCATTAAACATCAAGAGAGGGCTCCTACCTGGGTTGTCCATTGTTGCCAAAAGGGGTTTATCGTATTAAGAGATGGATTGAAATTTGTAAGCAGATAAATTATAATTTTATTGTGGAGTTAATTATTTGATGTTCATCATATTAAAGGAAAATTTTACAGTGTCTTGAAGGGCACTTTAAAATTGATTTACACTAAGTGGGAAATGGTATCGTGAAAACACAGTAGAAGTTCTCATATTAAAAGCGATCGAGTTCAGCCCAAAATAAATATCATTTTGGGTTGAGATTCAATTTGAATAAAGGCGACGCTATAAGGAAGTAACACTTAAATAAATAAAGATCAAGTTTGTGGTGCACTTGATCGGTAGATTTATGGAACCAAAGCAAGTTCCCCTTTGTGTTCATTAGCCTAATGTTTTAGCTTGGTAAATATGCTGACATCCAAAATGTAACTCTAGTTCGGCTTGATTTTAGCCAGGATATCAAGGTAGGTCAGGTCATAAGAAAATTGATATATTGAATAACTAGCTGGGAGGTCGGTCCGGAACAAAAGCCATTCATCGATAAAGTAGCTAGTACGATATCAAAAATTCAGATCGACAAACATGCAAATTTATGGGAATTTGTGAGGTGACAAGGGGCAATTTTTTTATAAGAGGCCGAGGTGTTTTGTAGGAGTAGCGGTCTCTTATATATGAGTGGTGAACTCTCATATGGCACCAGGGGCGGATCCACCTTAGTGTTTGAAGCCCCTCGTATATACGACTGTTATAAGAATCATGCATCGCTATATAGAATGTCGTCTTGATGGCATTCTCATCATATATACCTCTGTCCCACCACACCAATCCCTACAAAAGAAATACAATTAGACAAAATAATTAATCAATTTACTTAACACAAAACAAAATAAATAAAGAAAATTACCCTAAAACGAGGCTACCACGTATGACGATGGTTGTCCGGGATGTGCTCGAATTTCTACTCTACTGGGTGGATACGAGACTCGTGAATAGTCCTCAAATAGGTCGCAAACTCCTTTGACGAACTTCGTAACCTAAAAATTAATAAATTTATTTCAATATATGTCAAATAATTAAATTATATATTGAACACATAACAAAATTGATTAAAATGTTACTTACCTATTTCCGATCACGGAATACCTCGATCCCGGTAGTCCTGACCTTTGTACTGGGCATACTCCCCGCCTCATAATACGGGGTAGGTGGAACAATATCATCGAAATTCATGTCGGTGTCATCATCCTCATGGGATCCTGAGGACGATGATCCGAGAGAAATCCGACGATTATAAGGACCCCTGCCAGGCATCTAACATACAACATAGTTTTATTAATAAATAAGAATATATATATATATATATATATATATATATATATATATATATATATATATATTATATATATATATATATAATTGTTCAGATTATCGTTAACACTCATAAAATCTTCAACCCTCAACCCTAACTTTCAGACTCATCTTCGTAGCTTTCTTCGTCTTCTTCAGTTAAATCTAGTTCATCGCTTTCTGACTCTTCTAAATCATCATTGACCAACTCCTCGTGTTCGTGATTGAGATGTTCGTTTAATTGGAAGTCAACACCTCTAATTGTATTGCAGGAAATATTTCTACAACATCTTCTTGGAATGACTGTTGTTCAGGCACGCGAGGCCCCTGATGAGTCCAAATGTAGTAACCAGCAATGAACACTTTGGTACCGAGGTGACATTTTATCTCATCGATAGACCTATAACTAGAGTATCTACACTTAGTTCGTGGGCAAGGGCATTTCAGTTTATCACCGTCCCTCTCTGCAGAATCATGCGTGAGTGCAAATTGTACGAAACTATCTACACCGGCCACGAACGCCGGATTTAGAAATTCGACAATATTACGTTTGTACATCCAACTACGATCATCAGCCATCCTAAAATTCTCGAGTGTAATTCGTGATTTTAGTATTAAAGAAGGTGGCAAAATTTTGGCAGCATTATGAGAAGAATGAGTAATTCGAGTTATAATTGGTAAGGCTTCTATCCCATTCAAGAACATGACATTTAGTAGTATGTATTATCTTAAAATATGCATTTTTCTTATATTCAAAATTTCGGTAGCATCTCCCCTTAGTTCTCGTAGTACACGTATATTTCAGTGCACCCGAGAACAATTAGAGAGATCCAGAAACTGAAATTTCAAAACTAAAAAAAATAACATACACATAAAATAACCATACTACAAGCCTCATTCTCAAACTGTCCAAGGACAATTCGAAATGTAGTATCAAACTCTATATTTGATACTAAATCTCAAACGGGTCTAAGGAATATTGGAATAATTCGAAACTTAGTTTCAAAATTTTCTATTTGATATTAATTCTCAAACAAGTTATCTATATGAATCGCGTCACTTTGTCAAGGTTCCAAATAAGCAATTACCACCGTCACATTTGAAAAATATTTTGAAAACTTAAATAAAACCACGTGACACCCTATCACGTTTTTTTTTAAATTTTGAAAACCCGCTATTGGAGGGACAACACCTCCCGGCCGGCGCCGTAACCCACGTCAACATCCGACGGTATACAACCAACAACGTCAATGACAATAATATATATAAACAAAATTAAGCCCCGGCCAATCACCACGGCCTCCCATGCATGAATAATATAATGGGTGCATACATATATCACAATATAATTTGTGGGTACAAAAATTTAAACTATATAAAGTGTAAACTGAGGTATACATATAACTACAATTTATATTAAAATTATTTAAATCCCAAATTTGATTTAAAAAAAAAACATATTTTATTAATAAAAAAAAGAGCAAACAAATTTTTATTTTATAAAAAAAACAGGTTTTTATTTTATAATAAAATAGATTTTTATTTTAAAAAAATAGATTTTAATAATAAAAAAACAGATTTCTCTTTAAAAAAATAGATTTTTATTAAAAGAAAAAATATTTTTATTTTATAAAGAAACTGATTTTTATTTTTAAAAAAACAGATTTTTATTTAAAAAAAAGAATTCTATTTTAAAGAAAAACATATTTTTATTTAAAAAAAAATAGGTTTTTATTTAAGAAAAATATAATTTTATTTTATATTTGCTAAATTAACGTATATTCTATCAAATGGAAATATTTTAGGTTTATTCAATTAAAAATTAATTCATAATAATCAAAAAATAATAATAATTAAAAAACATCAAAAAATATTAACAATTAAATCATAATAATTAAACAAATAATAAAAATAAACAAAAATCCAAAAATATTAACAATTAATTCATAATAATTAAAAAAATTAATAACAATAAAACTACCTTTGTCTCGAGACGGCGACGGCGGTGGTGGTCGACGCCGGAGGTGGTGGGCGATGGCGACGGATGTCACGCGTGGTGGTGGTGGGCGGCGGCAACCTGCGACGGGGGCGGAGGGTTTTGGGGGTTTTTTTTGCAGGCGACGGCGATGGAGGGCACGCGTGGTGGTGGTGGGCGGCGGCGACCTGCGACGGGGGGGAGGGTTTTGGTTTTTTTTTTTTTTTGCTATGTAATTTCGACAGACTGAGGCGGGGAAGGGAAGGGCGACATTTTAGGGTTAAAATCCTGACGGTCATGCCCGTCAGGATTCTCAATACTTATACGATGACGGCCTTGCCCGTCAGCGTATATATATATATATATATATATATATATATATATATATATATATAACAAAAATTATATCCTGACGGGCATGCCTGTCAGGATTATTACGCAGGATAGATTCCGCTCTATCCCTGAGGGGCTGCTGGCGGGGTTAGTTGCTGACGGCCAAGGCCGTCAGAAAATGCGCCAGCAAAGATTTCCGCCAGGAAACCCGCCAGCATTTCTGACGGCTTTTTAGCCGTCAGTAAGCCCGTCAGTATAGCCGGTTTTTTTTTGTAGTGTGGGGTGACGAGCTTTTATCAGGTAAATGGTATTATGGCAGCTCGGTTGTGAGTGGTGGCTCGGTATTGAGAATTGGGTTTTATGGTTAACACTATCTTAGGCTCTGATGGGCCGATATAGATTATGGTATGAAGTCTCGGCGGACTAAAAGGGCATGGTATGGTCATTGGTCAAGGGTTATTATGTTAATTTAAGCGAGAGTTCTAATATCTATGGTAACTTAGCATACAGGAAAAATCCTAATTCTAAGTCGGTCACTATTTATGGTATTATAGTTTTAATAGGAGACAGGAACCCTAGATTGGGAATACGTCTCTTATCTATATAAAGAGGACTCAGGCCTCACTTTTCTCTCTAAGTTAATTGTTTATCCTACATTTTGAATTCTCGCACATCTCTCTCAAACACTATCTGACTTAAGTATCGGAGGGCCTATGCCGGGGCTGTCCGGCTTGGGTTTTATTTTGTAGGTTAATCAGGTTGTCGGGAGCCTTCTAGAGCTCGATCAGGTCGCCGAATACATATTTCAGGTCAGCACTTTCTTTTCTTGGTGAACCAATCTTTTTGGTCGCATCAAGTGACTTCGTTTGCGGGAAAGAGGGATGTCGAGTTCTTGAGCAAAAGACGTGAAAATTTTAACGAGCGAAACATGAAGGGAAGAACTATCACACCTCATACTTTGAATTTTTATGCGGAGGTAAGTAAGGTGAAGGTAGACCAAGGGAGACAGACTGAGGAGGAACACACACTACCTCAAGGGGAGATAGGGAATCAAACGACCACGACAACACCACCACCTTCACCACAAAAAGAAGGCAAACAACTCGGGGGAGGAAAATTAAAAAAAAAAAGTGTATGGATGGTAGATTCAGTACTGTGTTAGCATAAAAAAGGTGTCCGCCTTGAAGAAAGGTACCTAATTGCAAAATCGGTGCCCAAATTGAAATTGAAAATTGGGGACAAGTGGAAACCGTTCGAAATGATGAAAAGAAGGAAACCAATTAGGGGTGTGCATCGGTCGGTTCGGTCGACCGAACCGACCGAAATAGGAAAACCGAAATAACCGAATTTGCTTCTTATTGGAGCCGAACCGACCGCATTATTTGGTCAAACCGATTAATGACCGAACCGAAATTATTCGGTCGGTTGCGGGCCGAACCGAATTAATTTTTTTTTTCACATTTTCTAGCTAAGCCAAATATTGACTGCAAAACCTGTGAAAAAAATCCAAATCTCATGTAATAGGGATCACAACATCACATTGTCCATGTAGTTTATTACCAGCTCAAACATTTAAACTAACAAATATAATCCCCACTAAAATAAAAACCAACAAAACAATCTACAGTCTATTACTAATTAAAATACAAACCAACAACCCAAAGCATAATCCAGACTCCAGTCCATATTACAATACAAACAAAGCCAACATACAAACCAACAACAACACAAAGACAAAGCATAATCCAGCCTCCAGTGGACTCATTAAAATACAAACCAAAAAAAAAAACCATAGTCCATTCCATTATAACATAATCCAAATCCTGGAGAAGCAACATCAAAAAAATAAAAACTTTCCAACCCAGCAACATTTCACCAAGTCAACAATCTTCTTTTTTCAACAGCAATAACAACATCAACCATCTTACTCCAAGTCAGCCCTATTCCAGCAAAATAAAAAACAAAATAAAGTCACAACCAAATTACAGTTGCCAATTCTATCTATTAATTCAAGAAGCAAAGCAAAATTTAATATATATATATATATATATCCAGAATCATAACATAAGGTCATCCCTCTTTTTAAACTATTTAGAAAAAAAATCTAATACCTGATTTACCATTCTAGTTGTTGATACTTGATAATGTCTGTCCAATTCCCACGGTTGGCAAATATGAAAATATAAAACATTACAAATAAAATTCATAAAATTTACACAAAGAAAAACATAATAATAACATATAAATTTAGTATACTTATCATCTTATAAAAGTAATACCTTTCTCAAAATTTTTAAGTTCATCTAATTCCTCTTCGACACATAAATGAACACCTTCGTGTCGAAGCCAATCTTGTGCACATATCAAAGCCTCAACAATTTTTGGAGTTAAAGAACTCCGAAATTGATCTAGTATCCTCCCACTGGTACTAAACGTAGACTCTGACGCAACAGTTGATATGGGAACACACAACAAATCACGAGCCATTCTTGAAAGAACGGGAAATCTTTCAGAATTCACTCTCCACCACTTTAGCACATCAAGATTTTCAGATCCCTCMACGACATCCTCGTTCAAATAAATCTCCAGCTCTGTTTTCTTATTTGCATAACCCCCGCTCTCTAACTTTTGTCTTTTATATTTGGCTTTCAAAAACGAAGATGCTTTGCTACTCACACTTTCAGAACCAGAAATACTACTCACACTACCACCCCCACTACCCCCTGAATTTACACTAGAACTTGAATAATTCTCCGGTTGATATT
This sequence comes from Phtheirospermum japonicum, assembly GCA_014905375.1. Taxonomy (NCBI): domain Eukaryota; kingdom Viridiplantae; phylum Streptophyta; class Magnoliopsida; order Lamiales; family Orobanchaceae; genus Phtheirospermum; species Phtheirospermum japonicum. The sequence goes on from BMAC01000093.1 coordinate 940,127, forward strand.
TTCTCTTATACTCTTTGAATAACTCAGCAAGTTCGCACTTCACTTTTTCAAGGATCTTATCACCCTTTTCAACCCCATGCATCTCATGTAAAGAGTAAGTCATGTACTCGTACTTATCCCTTGGATCAAAAACATTTGCCCAAAAAATAATTTTATTCATTTTTTCTGAATCTGCCCAATAGTTATCAAGTTTTGATTTCATTGAGTCACCTAAATCTTTCACCAAGAAATCATCACTCTTTTTCCACTCATTTAAAACACAACACAAATCACTGACCTCACTAAAAAAAGTATTTGAAGTGATATACGAAGAACCAGAAATTCGCAAAGTAATGTCATAGAAATACTTCAACAAATCACATAACTTGCGAGCACAAGACCAATCATAACTGGTTGGAACCTTATCTCTCCCTAAATCACCGACAAATGAAGTGTCTTCACTCTCATACCTTTAAAATGCCCTCTCAAATTTCATAGCCGTGCTTAGCATCAAATAGATAGAATTCCACCTTGTCTTAACATCTAGACATAACAGACTCTTACTTTCTATCCCTTCCCATTCCACACACTCTTTAAATTTGTTAAGTCTAGCAGGGGAATTCCTAATGTATCTAACTGCCTTTCTAATTCGCTTCACAGAAGGTTTAAGTTCTTTTAAGCCCTCGGTAACAATCAAATTAATTACATGTGCAATACATCTCATGTGAAGGTATTTACAATCCTCAACACAATCCCCCCAGTTTAACATTCTCTTTTTCAAAAATGCTAAAGCCGTATCATTTGAAGTTGCATTGTCAACAGTTATGGTAAAAACATTCTTTAGTCCCCACTCAAGAATACAAGTTTCAAGTGCTTTACCAATGTAATCACCCTTATGGCTAGTGACAGGGACGAGACTCAAGATTCTTTTGTGCAAATTCCACTCATTGTCAATAAAGTGAGCTGTAATACACATGTAATTAATTTTTTGCAAGGAAGTCCAAGTGTCGGTGGTAAGACTGACTCTTTGGCAAATCTTTTTTAAAAAGGATTTCAATTTTGACCTCTCACTCACAAACAAACCATAACAATCCCGTGTAATCGCCCACCTAGAAGGAATCTTAAACCTAGGACATGCTTTACTCATAACCCTATTAAACCCCCTTCCTTCCACAAACTTAAATGGCAACTCATCAATAATTATCATGTATGCAATGGATTCCCTAATTTCATTATAATCATATTTCCAAGTAGTTAATGCACCCACCCAAGAATTACCCTCTTTTTTTTGCTGTAAGTTTAGTAATGTCTGACCAGCTTCAGCATTTTCAGGGTCCCCCTTACAAACAGCCATATGTGCAAGAAGAGATGATGTACCATTTCTTTTGGTGTGACTAGCATATTCAGCTTTACACTTTGCACTTTTCCTCTTTCCATCAGAGCCAAGGATTTGATCAAAATACTTCCACACAACAGATCGTTCCTTCATTACTGATCTGGGTGCAGGAGCATGTGGAGGTGGTGCAGGTGCTGGTGGTGCAAGTGCAGGATGTGCAAGTGGTGATCGGCCATCGGTTGATGTCGAAACGGTGGTTGGTTCAGATGGGGTATTTCTGCTCCCACCTACTTGGTCTTGTATGCTTGAGCTTGACATCTGAAAAGTGTGTATTTTAGAGGCATGACGAGAAAAAAATGAAGTAATAAAAAAGGAAAATCACAAACCAAAGAACAAGCAATAAGAATAAAAAGAAACAAAAATAATTATATACATATAGATATATTAATTAAATAGGCAGGTGATTTTATTTATAAATTTCAAGTAATTATTCATTTAGGTACATATAAATATTAACTTATGAAACATTATATTAATTAAAATAATATCAAGACAAAACTAATGTTATATCAACTGTGGCCAGACTGAACCAACTGCATAATTCGACTGCTTTTTTTTCGGCACACTACTATAATTTATAAGCATACAATATAACCATTTATAACCTTCTGTTCACATATTTTGGTTCAAGTTTGACAATATTATATGAAACTTATTTACTGCTTAAGATTTATTATATTTATTTTAAATATAAATTACAAATTTTGAATTGACAAGGACAGTTGATACCTCACCAATCAAAAGTCACGTTAATTTCAAACACATCAAATTATAATAAATTAATGGAAACCTTGTCCCATGGAGAACATTTGTTACAACTTACCACTATAAATTAAGCCATACGAATCAGTTCAGATATGCATTTGAACTTTCTTAGCTATCTATGACTTTACATATAGACAATGGTTCCACCACTTATAAAAATATTATTTATTTTTCCCATTTCTACAAAAACTTGGTTGGTGCCGTTTCCACTCTACTCTATCATGTATAATTCAGAAACATAAAACAGACAAAAAATAAAAAAAATAATTAATAATAATTAACCCAACTTAGAAGGATTATAACAATTAAACCCAAATTTCAGAGAATCGAAAGAAGAAAAAAAACTCACAGATTTAGTATCTAATTTTATTTTATTTTTTTAACAAAAAGAAGCAATTATTTCAAGAACTTCAACATAAATATATATTCATCTATTTTTTAAAGTAAAATAAATTCATGAAATGGTGCATGCAAGAAACTGGAGTAGTTAAATTACCAATAAGATACACAGAGTGAATGGGGCGGAGTTGATTCACCAGAGTTGAGTCAAAGTCTGAATCGAGGTCGAAATCGGAGTCCCAAAGATAACGATAGAGTGAGGGTTAAGATAATTAATAGCCACTTGTGATATGGAGTTGTTTGAGATGGCGGTGGGCTGAGATTGAATTAAGGGCAGACGGGTTGAGATAGTTGAGGATTGAGCTGAGATTGAGGGCTGAATTTGAGATGGAATTGTATGGCGGCGACGGGCTGAGAAATCTGGGACAAGAACAAAACAAATGAACTTTTTTAGGTTTTCATCTTTGGGAGGAAGGCTCAGCGGCGCAAGTGAGAAAGTGAGAGATAGGTGGGGAGTGGTAGGTGGGAGTGGGGGATATTAATATTATTATTGTATATAATATATAATATGTATTATAATATATATATAATTAATATATTTTGGTCGGTTCGGTTAAATTGGTTTTTTTAACCAAAAAACCGAAACCGACCGAAATAACCGAATTTCTGTACAAATAAAACCGAAAACCGAATTGCCCGTAAAAAAATCGAACCGAATTTTCCATTTCGGTAGGTTTTTTCGGTCAATTCGGTTTTTGACCGAATTATGCACACCCCTAAAACCAATAGGGAAGAGACACATTGAAAGGGAGAGGTCAAAAGAGACACGGGGGATAAGGCTTAAGGGTGCTAAAGGAGGGCTACTTATGTAATTCTATTTTATTAATTAAGTGAACTAATGTGATTATTTTATCTTGTGGTCCCAATTAGATATTTTGGGGTTGTTACCAAGTGGTCCCAATCTGTAAACGCACTTACTATTTAGAGGAGAAAGGGAATGAAGAAAAGGCGGCTTTTGGGAATGTAAAATATCTCCTTCTCCATCTTCTCTCTCTCTCTCTCTCTCTCCCTTTCTCTTTATTCTTCTTATCCAAGCTTCTCCCATATCTAGAATATAAATCAGTAAAATACATATCATACCTAGCAAACACAACATTTGGTATCAGAGCCAAATTCTGGGCATGGCTGAGGTTACACGTATTAAAGATTTACATGAAGCACAAAAGAAAATCAATCAAACACTTCAGATGGAAACGAGAAAAAGGGAATTGACGAAGATGAAGTTACAAAAACAAATGGCTAACTCAAGCACAGAATTACATAAACAAATTACTGGAATCAAGTCTGAAATAAAGGAGCAATTATTAAGGTTAAACGATAGATATGACCAACTGGCAAATATCCTGGCAGTAATTCAGCTTCAGTTGCAGAACAAGGACACGGGAAGGAAAACCAAAGAGGAACCAATTCTGGGCGAGCCACCTCCCTATCCTCCAATTGATGATAATAATTACAGAACTCAGTATCTGCCCAAGCATAAAACACAAGGGGATAACACAATATCACAGATGGTTAGCCCTATTCCCTAAATTAATTTTCCACACAAACAATAAAGAATGTGTGTTTGGACACGAGGAGTTTGCATTGATCACTGGCCTGCAGTTTGGTCCCAAGACACTCGAAGCATTCAACTCTATATTCTGTACTACCGTTTTTCCATCAATGAAATTGATAAACTTCAAGATATTCAACAAGCCTTTCATGATTCGGCCGAGAATAATAAAGGGTATGGCGATGTATTTTTGAAGTTAACGTTGTTGTACTTCTTGTATGAGGTGATGATCATGAGGGGCGGGATGGTGCGAATGGATTGGGCGCAGGTCAACTTACTTAAATGGTAAAAAAAGATTTTATACTATAAAACAGTTCTCATACAAGTATTTACCTAATTAATTTAAAAAAAAATAGCTCAAAAGGCATTCCAAGAATGGGCGCGAACCAGTAAACTTCACACAAGGCTTCTACCAGATCTTTATTCTTTGACGTAGCTTTCAATATATATTTAAAAGAAAAATCTTCCCAAATCTTTATATTTACATGATTAATGGTTGTTTAACCAACCGACGATTCCAGATTAATCGTACAAGAGTATAAAAGATATATGTGAATATATTTTGTTACTGTAATTAGTTTTGCATATATTTAGATTCCTTAATTATAGCCTTAATGTATGTCATGTATATTGTATATATTCTAGCTTGTTAATGAGAATCCCTTGGGGAATTATTTCTATTATGGTATCGGTTTTCTAGGGTTATCTCACGATCCTTATTTTCTTCCGCGGTGCCATAGCAGTACATCTCGTCTTCTTCTTTTTTTTTCCACGCCATGTTTGATAACAAGAGCTTGTTTCATCCGGCTCTCGTGGTGTTTAATATCAGCAATCATATCTCCATCACCCTTGAAATGGAGAATGTTCAATACACGACATGGGCAGAGCTTTTTAAAATTACCGCACGTTCTCACAAGGTCCTTCGCCATATCATTCCTCCTGCCAAAGGCAAAGAGAAGGTCACATAGACTGAGGATGAAAAGGAATTGTGGTCGACTCTTGATGCTACGGTTCTTTCTTGTATTTATGCAACCATCTCTAACGATCTCTTGCACACAATCATTGAACCCGATGCGACGGCCATGGAAGCTTGGAATCGGTTACGTGACATATTCCAAGACAACGAGAATTCCAGTGTGGTAACCTTAGAGGCCGAATTCTCCAATACTAAAATAGAGAACTTTCTGAATGCTTCGGCTTATTGTCAGTGTCTCAAGTCTATTGCTGATCAATTGAAGAATGTCGGAGCGCCGTTATCGGATAGTCGGCTTGTTATTCAATTGGTGTCGGGTCTCACAAGGGCATACCGTGCTGTTGACACCTTGATTCGACAAAGTGATCCTCTCCCACCATTTTATAAAGCCAGGTCCATGTTGACGTTGGAGGAGGCCAGATTGGCGAAGGAGGCCGCCACTGGGTCAGATTCAGCTATGGTGGTTGCCTCACAAATGAATTTTGAGGATTCTGGTTCACCTTCCTCGAACCAAGATCATGCACCTCACCGTGAGAAGCAAGCTGGAAACCGGAATAACAATAAATGTTCAAGTTCCGGTGGAGGTCGCGGATCCGGTGGGGGGCGTCAAGGCCAGGGCCGCGGTAGCTGCGGTGGCCATGGCGGATAGCAACAGCAACAAAGCCAGTTTAATGGGCAGCAGTGGGGTTCGCAACAATGGGCACCGAATTATTTCCCACCTTGGGGTTGGATGCAAGGTTGGGCCACACCACCTTGCCCATTTCCAACTCAAGGCTGGGCCCAGCAGCGTCATATGGGCTTTAAGGGGCAACAACTTGGAGTTCTTGGCCCCAAGCTTTCACAGGTTCAACAGTTGGGCAGTCCGCTTCTTACACTCCGAAGGATATCGAGTCTGCGATGCATACAATGACTCTCAATCAACCCGATCCGTCGTGGTACATGGACACCGGAGCCACTTCTCATATGACATCCTCAAATGGTAATTTCTTGTCTTATTTTAATTTGAGCGATCATTATAATGGTATTGTTGTTGGTAATAGTCAGATTATTCCAATTCATGGTTGTGGTCACACTTCATTACCCTCTCCTAACCCTCCTTTGTCTCTTAAAAATGTCCTCCATGCTCCCAGAATTGTTAAAAATCTTATTTCTGTTTGCAAACTTACTACTGATAATTCCGTGACGGTAGAATTTGATCCTTTTGGGTTTTCTGTGAAGGATTCTCGAATGGGGGTGCCAATAATGAGATGTGAGAGTCGAGGCGACCTTTATCCTCTTACCAATTCTATCAACAATCAAGCTCTTCATTCTACCTTTGCAGCCATATCTTCATCAATTTGGCATGACCGTTTAGGCCATCCCGATGCTCCAGTTTTGGATGCTCTTAGAAATAATAAAAGCATTGATTGTAATCGAGTTTCTAGTTCTAGCATTTGTCGGTCTTGTGTTTTTGGGAAACATATTAAGTTGCCATTTGTTCCTTCTAGTTCCAGTTCTTTAATGCCATTTGATATTATTCATAGTGATATTTTTACATCTTCTATTTTGAGTACTATGGGACATAAGTATTACATTGTGTTATTGGATGATCTTTCTAATTTACTATGGACTTTTCTAATAGCTAAGAAATCGGATGTGTTTGATAAATTCTTGGTTTTTAAAGCTCATATTCTCACCCAATTCGAACGTAACATTAAAAATGTGCAATGTGATAATGGGAGGGAATTTGATAATGGTCTTTTTTGGGATTTTTGTAAGACTAATGGCATGTCTTTTTGTTTGTCGTGTCCTCATACTTCTCCTCAAAATGGGAAAGCTGAGAAAAAAATCTGAACTATTAATAATGTCACTAGAACTCTCTTAGCACATGCCTGTCTCCCTCCGTCATTTTGGCATCATGCATTACAAATGGCTACCTATCTTCTAAATGTTCTTCCAAGCAAGATCTTAGGCAACCAATATCCTCTTGAGACTCTATATCAATAGGTTCCCTCATATTCTCACATTTGGGTATTTGGTTGCTTGTGTTATCCTCTCATTCCCTCTACCACAATTCACAAGTTGAAACCTCGTTCAACACCTTGTGTATTTTTGGGATATCCCCCGAATAACCGTGGTTACAAATATTTTGATTTATCTTCAAATAAACTTATAATTTTTCGCCATGTGTTATTTGATGAGCATATGTTTCCTTTTTCTAAGTTGCATACCCCATCCCCATCTACTTATGATTTCTTATTTGATGGATTGTCACCTTATACAATGTATCATCTACAAAATCATAGTGCTCCTGTGTATGCTCAGCCGCTAAACACCAAACACAAAACCCATCTTCTCACTCTGAACCACACAGCCCAAGACATGGCAGCCGACACCGCTCCTCTCCAGCGAGCCCACATGGCCCAGAATCTGACAGCCCACCCCGCTCCCCATTAGCGAGCCTGTTACCCTCAGGCCCAACCAGCTCTCCTCTCCAAATTGTGGGCCAGTCCTCCCCTACTGGACCTCCGCCTACTCCTAACCCATCTCCTCCCTCAAGCCCAACACCTATAGTCCAGACATCTACATCTGCTCCTTTCCTCGTCACATAGCCCTCCATGGTCATAATGAGTCAAATGGGCATTTCAAACCGAATAAGAAATATTCTGATCATGCCTATACCATTACGGTTACTCGGTCACCCTTACCCCGTAACCCAGTTGACGCTCTTCGTGACCCGAATTGGAAAATGGCCATGGACGATGAATATAATGCTCTTATTAAAAATAAGACGTGGGAGTTGGTGCCCCGCCCACCTGATGTTAATGTTATTCGATCTATGTGGATTTTTTCTCATAAGAAAAATCTAATGGTGTGTTTGAGAGGCATAAAGCCCGTCTTGTAGGTGATGGGAAAACTCAGCAAGTTGGCATTGATTGTGGCCAAACTTTTAGTCCGGTAGTGAAACCGTCTACGATTCGCATAGTTGTTTCTCTTTCTCCTTCGAATGGATGGCCTATTCATCAGTTAGATGTGAAAAATGCCTTTCTTCATGTTGAACTACAGGAAATAATTTATATGCATCAACCTTTGGGGTATCGTAATTGTACTCACCCAGATTATGTATGTTTGTTGCGTAAGTCACTATATGGGCTTAAGCAGGCACCCCGAGCTTGGTATAAGCGGTTTGCTGATTATGTCATTTTTATTGGTTTCTCTAACAGCAAATGTGACAATTCATTGTTCATTTATCGCAAGGTCTCTGACATGGCTTATATTTTGTTGTATGTTGATGATATAATTCTCACTGCCTCCTCTAATGCTCTCTGTATATCTATTATGAACCTTCTTAACTCAGAGTTCGCTATGAAGGATCTTGGTCCCTTGAATTGTTTTCTTGGCATTGCAGTGACCCGACATAAGGGTGGTATGTTTCTTTCACAGCAGAAATATGCACAAGACATAATTGAAAGGGCCGGAATGTCCTCTTATAAGTCCTCTCTTACTCTGGTCGATATAAAAGCCAAGGTTAGTGCTTCTACTATAGCGCTACTTTTGAGGATCCTACTTTATATAGAAGTCTTGCTGCGGCACTCCAATATCTTACTTTCATTCGACCGGATATTTCTTATGCTGTTCAACAAGTGTGCTTACATATGCATGATCCACGGGTTGACCATATGCAAGCTCTTAAACGCATAATCCGGTACATTCAAGGTACGCTTGATCATGGTTTACATCTCTATTCATCTTTGATATCCTCTCTTATCTTGTATACTGATGCTGATTGGGGGTGGTGCCCTGATACGAGACGTTCTACATTTGGCTATTGTGTATTTTTGGGTGATAACTTGATCTCTTGGTCTTCCAAGGGGCAACCTACTCTCTCCAAATCTAGTGCAGAGGCCGAATATAGGGGTGTTGCTAATGTTGTATCTGAATCGTGTTGGCTCTGAAACTTGTTATTGGAATTGCATTGTCCAGTTAAAAAGGCTAGTATTGTGTATTGTGACAATGTTATTGCGATCTATTTGTCGGGTAATTCGGTGCAACATCAACGTACCAAACATATTGAGATGGATATTCATTTTGTACGGGAAAAAGTTGCACGTGGTCAGGTTCGGGTTCATCATGTGCCTTCACGATATCAAATCGCGGATATTTTCACGAAGGGTCCTCCGCGTATTCTTTTTGAAGACTTCAGGGATAGTCTCAGTGTCCGTCAACCTCCCGCTTCGACTGCGGGGTGTGTTGAAGATATATGTGAATATATTTTGTTACTGTGATTAGTTTTGCATATATTTAGTTTCCTTAATTATAGCCTTAATGTATGCCACGTATATTGTATATATTCTAGCTTGTTAATGAAAATCCCTTGAGGAATTATTTCTATTAAAGAGGAACAAAACTTGTTACCCCAATCTATTATCTTGTCGTCTTCAAGAAATCGGATTTTTTTTAATAAAATCATAGGAAGAGAAGCAAAAGGATTTGATAAAATCTTCAAATTGGCAGAAGAGAGGGAAATGAAGAAGGTGTTTCATCTATTTGGTATTGTAGCATCAATTTACATGGTTAACTTTTAAAATTGAAAAAAAAAAAAGTTTAAGGGTTATGTTATAATTATATAGTAAATATTAATTAGAAATTAATATATTAGTTATTACATTTTTAAAAGTTCTATTGATAACTTTATTGTTATAATAATATTAATTATTTAAAATATACGGTACAATTGAGTTTTTATTATACGTGCTCCAATTGATGAATGTGATTTGATTATAACACTATTTAACAATAAATTATGAGGTATGTGTACACAAACAAGTATAGTTATAGTCAATAAAGTTCATGTTTCTATTACACTTTTTCCACTTTTTATTATATTCTAATTAATTTCAATACTTCCTTTCAAAAAAAGCTTTAATAAATAAATAAAAACTCTCGACAACGCTATCTTTTAATTAAAAATGAAATAAAACATCAGCAACTCTACCAAGAAAATGAAAAACTATCAACAACACTAAAAATTCTGTTAGCAACACTCCTTTTAAAATAAATAAATATCAACAACACTCAAAAAATAAAAAAATCTATTAACACTCCAAAAAAAAGATAAAATAAAAAAAGAAAGAAAACCAGCAACTTCTAGTCTATATTATTTCAATAATACACAAAGTTAATTAGATATTTTACAGAATAAAAATGTGTAATATTCTAAGGTGAATATTTCTATGAGTGGGTCTAGGTCTAATTGATGAATTGTGATCGTTGAATAAAATAAATCTTGGCTCTTTGTTAGAGAGCTGTATGAGTATAAATAAAGTTTATGAAAACATGAAAAAAAAATATGTAATTCATATAATAATATATAGCTCAACAAACCAAACTAGAAATAACATATAATTTGATATTATTTCCCATTATATTCATAGAAAAGCTTTTCACCTCTTAATGTTTTTTTATGAAAAACAATGTTCAGTTCTGTTGTATACAACTTTTCACCTGATGTTATAGGTGGTGTATTTATCAATTATAAAATACTTTTAAAAAAAATCATTAAACACTTCTCATACCTAATAACTTTATCTTTATGCAACATATTTACAAGACACCCTAGTGGAGAAATGGGAAAAGAGAAAAATATTAACACCACTTAGACTTAGTTCCAATAGTTATTAAAAAAAAAAAAACTCAATTATTTTTATTATAAGTACAAATACCTTCTTAAAATATTACAAATATCCCCTTAATATCTGTATTGATTTTACAAATTGGCCTTCAATAAGTACAATTTGTAAATAGAAATATATGTCAAAATAATATTAGTAGTTTTGGATGATACATACCCTTTTTTTTTTTTTTAAACTAAGCCAAAATCTCAAATCTCACAAGTATGAATATTGAAAACAATGTTTGAGTTTTCAATCCGTCCCTCCCTCCATACCTTCGTTCGTTTGCCGGTTTCACAATTGACTTTAAGCACCATTTTTAGTCACTAACTCTTAACAGTTCCAACCTTCACATATCTACTCATGAACTTGTTTTCCCAATCCTGCAAAGCTTCAAGCTCAACGACGTCGAGCCCACTAAGATCACCATTCACGTCTTTTTCTTCAAACGTCATCTTTGCAAGAGCTCTACTAGCGTCCTTTCCAGCGTACACTGAATAAGCTCCACCGGGTCCATAAAAAACCCTAAATTAAAAAAAAAAAAAAAAAAAAAGTTTATTCCAAGTATGGAAATGTGTACAAAAGAGACTCTTATGCCAGTGGGCATCGTGGTGTTGAGTTTCAATGAGTATTTGTATCGGCTTCAGCTTATGTTTTACTTGATCGTTAGTTGATCGGAACTTGATGATGTTATTATATATCTTACTATTACATCTATCCACTTTTCTAAGTAATCAGCTTTTCATTCGACGAATTGCAAGATTTTGAAAAGTTGAAAGATGCAATATTCGTAAAATGTAAGACACGATTTTGGGCTATTTTTAAAAATATAAGTTACAACATAGTAGAATAATAAGTTTTAAAAAAAAAAAAAAAAACTCAACTTGAGCTTCACTTGAAGTCTTGATCTATTGAAAACCAAGCTCAAACATCACGTTCGAAGCTCGATAGAAACACAAACAAGCTGGAATAGTATTAAAGAGGAGTCTGAGCGAAATGCCGAGAACCGTGCGGTGGGCCGAGTTTTTTTAAATTAAATAAGTACATTGTTAATTATTTTCTTATTTTCAACATTTTTCTTATATCATATAAGTCACTATTTTTATTTCTAACGTTGTTTGGACAGAAACGAGGCTTAGCCAGAGTATTTTTCTTAAAGCTCATATAATTTCACTATTTTTCATTTTTTTTACTATTGCTCGAACGAAAAATGGTGTGGGCCCGGGCCCAGGTTGGCCCTCCCTTGTATGGCGCCATTGCTAGACACCACGCAAGCGGCAGATTAGGACCTAATGCCTCGACACAGTCTGGGATCTAGCCTAGTCATGGATTTTAACACAGTGGCATATAGGGACAAAAACTAGAGAAGCTAAAAATAACATGAAGTTACATAACTCGAAAACAAGCAAAAACACACGCACAAAAAAACACATACCTGCTTTCCGTGACATCATAGATCCGACCCTTGATCGCCACGAGCAAAGGCTTCTTAGGATCCGACCCGTCGTACTGTCTCAACTCCTCAGCCGTGATCTCGCCCAACTGAACCGGGGGACGCAAAGGCTCCATTTCTTGATACTTAGAATTTCTCGACCGGCCATCGTGGGAGGGGCCCGACAGATTTGAAACCACGTAGTAAAGTGTGAAGCCCACTGCAACAACTGTGAGGAATGTAGCTGGAGATATCCATTTGTGAGCTGCGTTTGATTCGTATAATGTCTCCCTAATAAGTTCAATGGCCATTACTAGAGAGAAAAGAGGGTTGACCTTTTTTTTGGTTGATTATGATTATTGACGAAGCCACTGCGTAGTTGAGATGGGTTTTGGACTGTTGACATTTTGACTTCGTCATAACAATAATATTAATAAATTAATAATAATTTTCTCTTCTTTTCAAATTTATTTTGGCCAACATTTTGGAGAATTTTTGGGTATCTTGGCAATGAGATTTTTCTTGGGAAAACTTTGCGCTCGTTTAGTTTTCAAGTGGATGATGAAAAATTGAATTACTATTTAGAGTGTGTGTGTTTAAATGATAAGGCAATAGCAATCTATCCCTTGCTGTCATGAACCAAAACCAAAACAAGAAATCAAAGTATACAAAAACCCGTCTCCATAATCGTCAACCGCAATTTATTATAACACGTCCGATCAAGTTTTCGACACAATCGCTAAACACAAACTAAAAATACACCTCCTATGTATGACAACATAAAGCAGGCGGCCAAACAAACGGCTCATCACCATAATTTAATTTCCCAATTACCACTTCATTTATCGATCAAACATTTCAGTCCTTTTTCTCTGAATCATTTTCTTCCGTTTCCTTTGGAGCAGCAGTCTCTGATGGGCCCTCTTCGGCGGGCTTTGCAACTTCGCCATCGGCAGGCTTAGCAGCATCGCTTTGTGAAGCTTCGGCTGCTTGTCCTTCGCTTGGACCGTCGGTGACGGGTACGGTTGTCTTGACGGTTCCGACTTTCACGTATTTGCCCATGAACTTGTATTCCCAGTCTTGCAGAGCCTCGAGCTCGAACACGCCCAGTCCGGTGAGGTCGCCGTTGAGATCTTTGTCTTCGAAAGACATCTTTGCAAGAGCCCGGCTGGCGTCTTTTCCGGCAAACAATGCATATGGCCCACCGGGTCCGTAAAACATCCTGATTTTTTATTTTGGAAGGAAAAAAATTAAAAGTTTAGATAAATGCATACAAAAAAGTTGCAACAATCGCGTGTGGGTCCACTAAGAAACAAATGCAAGAGCGAAATTGCAAAGAAACGGCCGTTAAATAGTAAAAGCGTGATGCTTCAAAAGAAGAAAATTTAAACATTAAAAAGTAATAAATCGTTGAGAGGGCACATAACCAATTGTCTTTCATAAAATCGCAAAAATCCAGTTTCACCAAAGATGTAGAAATTCCAAATCCCGAGAATAGCTAATCTACCAATCCAAAAGAATTCTCAATCGTCCGTAAAACATCCTGATTTTTTTTTTGGGGTGGGGGGTGGGGGGGTGGGGGTGAGATATTAAAATGATATGTGATTGCATGGGAAAACTTGATGTTGCGTAAGATGCACAATCGCGTGGGGCCCACTTAGAAACAAATGCAAGAGGATAATTGCGAAGAAACGGTCGTTAAATACTAAAGCATCACGCTTCGAACGAAGAAAAACAAAAATTCAAATGTGATAAATCATGGAGACAGCACATAATCACTCATGTGTCATAAAAGGGCAAAAATGTAACAAATTCCAAATCCCAAAAATCCCGCACTATAATAGTTAATCTACCAATCAAAGAAAATATCCTTACTCAGAATATCCAGTAGCATTTTCACACAAAAGGTAATAGATTTCACTAACTATACAGGGAGGGAAAAGGAAACAAAGAAATAAAAACATCCTGAATATGAGGAAAGTAATAACTTTATTCAGGATCAAGAAAGGTTAAAAAAGTGAAAAAACTTAAATCAAACACAAAGCAAATCAAAATAGACTAAGAGAATCAAAGGAAGCTTTCCTAAAGGCTCAAATTATCTCCCTTTATGCACACTTTGCAGAGGCCCAAAATTCACAAAGCACCAATAATCATTAAAGACATTCCAAAATTCATTTTCTTTTTATCAAAAAAGACATCTGATAAATTACCAAAAATCAACAAAAAAAGATCCAAAGTTTATTCGTCCCTGAATCTCATATCACTAAACCCACCACGTAAACAAAATAGAGGCATAGCTCCAGTTTTTTTTTTCCTTCACTTTTCTAAACATTTACTACTTAATTTCAAAAGCCGCAAATCATTTACGATAAAGAAAAACAAACAAAATCAAAAGTCAACGTAACAAATCAAGCTCCAACATATTATTTCAATTGAAAAGATGTGAAGCTCAGCTCGAACTCAACTCAATTCGTGTTCAACTTGACTGAAAACCATGCTCGATTCTATAAACAGTTCAACCATATTCAAAACACAATTTTTTTAAAGTTGAATAAAAACTCAAAAACAATCTGGAACAGAGCTCTATTCGATTCTACTCCGTTTCAATTACACCAATAAAATTAGACATGATTCATAATTATATGTATTTTGTGCCCTTAAAAAAACACTAAACCCAAAAAGTACCAAATTCACAACAACCACAAAAGCAATCATAAAATCCAATAGAACACAACCTAAGAAAGCCAAAAAAAAAAAAAATTATACCTGCTCTGCGTAACATCATAGATCTGACCCTTGATCGCCATGAGCAGAGGCTTCTGCGGATCCGACCCATCGTACTGTTTCAATTCCTCGGCCGTGACCTCGCCGAGCTGAACCGGCGGCGGCAAAGGCTCCACCTGCTTCCTCAAAACCTCTCGACCTCTGCTGGATATGGCCGTCATCGGAGGACCCGAACAAATTCGAAACGACGTTAGTATAGGGTAAAGCCTACGACCACAACCGTGAAGAAAGTAGCTGGAGAGAGGCCTGTATATGCTGTGGATTGATTCTTTTAGCGTCTCCCAGAGTTCCAAAGCCATTGCTAGTTTTGCTAGAGAGAGAAAGATTGAGTTTTTTTTTTTTGGAAGTGTGATTTTTTTGTTTTTTTATTATGAACTAACCTAACGCTTAATGAGTTTGGACTGTTTTGACTTGTAGTTATAGTGGATAAAGTTACTTTTTCGCCCCAACACTTTGTTGTAATTCCACTTTGGCCACGTGACTTTTGGAGGATTTATTGTATATCTGGTTTTCAGATTTTTTTTCCCTTTGGGGAAAAGTTGTTTTGCCAGCCTTTTGCTGATTAATGAGATCTAAAGAAAGTAAAGTAAAATGTACCGTGTAAAATGAATGATATCTACTTTTCGTTACATTAATTATTTATCGATACATATTTTTTTATGTAATAACTTTTATTTATCAATGTATATTTCTTATTTACATAATGTATTTTAATAGTTTTAATTTATGTAATCTACATATTTTTTTATGTAATAACTTTTATTTATCAATGTATATTTCTTATTTACATAATGTATTTAATAGTTTTAATTTATGTAATCTTATAAAACTCATGTTTATGTAATGAACTTTTTATTATCGTTTTACATTAATAACACGTGAAAATACCAACTCTGTTTAGGTACTTATTTCAAATAGTAGGTTTTGGGTGAGACCGGTCTCATAGAATGAGACCATATTTTACCATTTTATAAATTGACCCGAACCCAACTTATTTCCCACCCATACCCAGGAACCCGCCCCAATTCAAAACCTCAAAACCCCACATTTGCACTCAGTTTACAATTCTTATGAAAAAGCAGGCCAATATTCACGCTGCTCAAAATGAAAAGGTTGCAAGCGAGAAAAATCTGGGCGAAGAGAAATCCTTAACAACGAACGCAGTTGATGGAAATATGTAACATTCGATCCATCACAACAAAACTCTGCAACAATCAGGCGTGGGGAATCAATCGAAACTAAATCCCAAAATTTTGAAGATCCCCAATTTCGCTTGGGGTTGATGGCGCAATGGGTACTTCATGTCAATTACCATTCGCCTTTAGTGATATGAACAAGTCGACTAAATCTAGTGATAGCGTCGATGATTCAAGTGAAGACGATGGGGCAAATTCCGTAGCCCTTTGGCTGCATTGGACTCAAATCAAGTAAGTATGGCTAAATCTTGCGAAATTGGTATGAATGGTAGCGTTGGTATGATTGAAACCCATGGGTAAGAGAAAATTTTGCAAGAATTGGCTAGAACTAATTCTGATTTTGTAAACTAAGGAAATTCTGCTCGTGCACATGAAGTGTTCGAGAAAATGTCCGATCGAGTCCAAGCCATGGAAATATAGTGGTTTGACTGTTTCTATATGTATAAGTCTATTTCAAACTTTTGGGGGACTTGAATGGTTTTCTCACTTTTGTAGTATAATTATTAATTTTAAGTTTCAAATTATGGATGCAGATTGAGTT
>BMAC01000093.1:958302-1000684 GCA_014905375.1 Phtheirospermum japonicum
ATGTTTTGTAATACTATAGTTATGTTTTGTGATACTTCAACAACACTTTGTAATACTTACTATAAAATATATTAATAGACGTAAAAAAATTAAATATAAATATAGAAGAACTATGTTTTGTAATACTATAGTTATGTTTTGTGATACATTAAACATATATTGTAATACTTTAAGATAAGTTTGTAATACTTTTAAATTGTGCTTTAAATACCAAGGCAGCAGAGTTGAAGGTGATAAATACGACTCACTAGRATCAAAATATGCATGCAACTTAAAATAATGACCCTAACACAGATTATGGGGTAATATCCATCAAGAAAAAAGGAAGAATAATCAGTAAAAAGAAATGCATCTTCAGCACAAAGAAGKYYGCATGAAAAAATTACATATATTACAGGACTCCCAAAAGTTCAATAAGTTCATCACAAAATCAAATAACGGGGCAGAAATGTCAAGTTAAACGGGGAACAAACTAGAAGGMTTTCCACAACTGCGCACCCAAACACCAAAATTTATTAAAAGACCCGACCCGAAACTATAGGAGGCGAAGTTTTAAGCAATCATTTTCATTTTCCTGGAAAGACAGTTCCCGAAACATCCATCAGCAAATGACGAACCCCAGCATACGCATGATAGGCAGAGGCTAAGGCAGCAATCTCGGTGGATTAGAGGGTGAGTTTTGATGAATAAAATMAACCAACATTCGTTTAAAAATGTTTCAAACGWGTTCACAAGTCCGGTCAACTCCAAYAACCCGATTGAGTGCCTGCACCATTCACAAATTGATAAACAACGATGTACTCCGAAAAATAATTATGTGTTTGAACTTTTTACGTTAAGYARAAATATAAACGAAAACATGAAATATTAACATGTAAATGAATACACGAAGCTGAAACGAGTCTTGGAGACTGAAAACCATTTTTGGGGCAAGGACTTCAATCACAAACACCRATTATTYAGTACMAAATAGCCTTCTCAATGCTTGTATTTCATCACATAACAGGTCCATGRGAMTCAATTAAAAACACCAATTAGGATAGCAAGAAASATGATGAACATTAAAATTAAAATTATAAATAGATATAGTTGAAGAAACTACTTTCACCAGATTGGATCGAAATAATTGGATGGACTTRTCTAGAAAATCATCCCAAGTTGCATTGTACACCATTTTGAYCAGGAAGACTTAAACTCGTTTCCCCAGATTATTATTTTTGATTCTCAGGCTTTTCATGTGTGARGTGAGGAGCCCATAAATCTAAATACACAAAACCCACACAAATCGCACACAAAAAATACTCACAATCAAAATCACATTGAGGTATAACTGCAAGAAAAGGGTAAACCACTGGACCAAATATGTAAGTTACCTCCACAAGTCTCGAGCCATCTCCACATTAAATTTAGACCAATCGAAAGAGTAAACTAACTGGACCAAGTCGTCATGCCGCCAAGCTTTTTGAACCAGAACTGATAGCCATTGTCGTTCATCTTTGTCGTCGGTGTAGAAACCAGATTGCGCACTTTCTTAGTGAATCAGGCTACTCATCGGCCTGAAATCGCAATAAAACCCCGACAATTTATTGATATAATTACTACATGCCATATTCAATAAATCCAATAAATACAAATATAAAACTCAATTGGCCACTCTAAAACATCTCAATTTAATTACCACAAAATTCGCAATCAATTTGAAAGCCAATTTGCCAAATTTTGTACACTAAACACGAAGAAAAATCTGTAATAATTGAGCACAAACAATTATAAGAAAGTGGGGTCAAAAAGCCCTAATGTGGATTAATTCCAATTTATCCACAAACTATATTCACGACACCAAACTAGCAAAACGCCTTATTTGTTCATGGATTAAAAACTCACCTTCAAAATCGAAAGAGTTGGGTGAGATTTGATACGCAGAGTGACCAATCGTCGGGAGAAAGAGGGAGTAAAGGCGAGATTCGTCGTCGCCAGTGATCGGAGCYATCCAGAGTAGAGGGTAAATGCTAYGTTTCAGATCAACTGTGTGTGTGAGAGAGAGAGAGAAGGGGGAGAGGAAAGAAAAGACGCACCAGTCCATTCGTATTATTRTTTGTATCAATATTGTGGAGCGGGTGGGCGGACTTGTGGGTTGTCGGGTAGAGTTTTCGGGTAAATTTAAGTTGGTGGGTTAAAAATGGTCTCATAGTATGAGACCGATCTCACCCAAGTATTTGCCTATTTCAAATAGTTTCAAATGGTATATTTATAGTGATGTATAAATAAAAACTAACCAAAAATAATGACATCATGTTTACACATGATACATATTAGCCCTCAATTAATTAATAATATGTCTATTTAATTTATTCACCAATTTCTTTTAATTGTCTCGCTACCATAAAAGTATTTATATTTCTTAATATAAATAGGGATGAAATTTGAAAAAATATGTTGAAATTTTTTAAAACGATATTTAATTTAGAACAAAATTGCGTTCCTAAAACAATACTTATATTAAAACGGAGGGATAAAATTGAAAAAATATGGTAAAAATTTCTAAAACGACTTTAAGTTAGAACAAAATCGAGTCACTAAAATGATACTTATATTAAAACGGATGGAGTATGAAATACTTAGATTATGCAGACCTCAAACAACACCAGTCACATTATACAGCCCAGAAAGTCATAAAAGTACAACAGCTATATAAGAAATAGAAAAAAAAAAATTAAAAAAAGTTGGACTCCTAACAACTTTTCTAAACATTGAGAACCTTCTTGTTTGGACCTAAAAACCAAGATACATACAAACTGAAACAACACAAACAAACAACATTACAGTATCCTAAGCAAACATTATTCAGCATAACATATGTACATCAGTCAAGTCTTCTATCTCCTCTCCTTATTTATAGTTTCGGCAACCTCGAACACGAAACTCTGTAAAAGTCGACGAACCGGAGAAAACGTAAGCCTAAGGAGACATACACTATATTATATTATTATTATTATTACCCTTGAAGAGTTTTTAGCCTAGTTATGAAACACACACACACACAACAAAAAAAAAAAAAGTACCTGGATTTCTAATTTTTTAAAGTAAAATAGCTAAAAACCTCACGAGGGGTAATTTAGTAATTTCCCTACTGTACACACACTCAAAACGCAAGAGAACCAACTTCATCTACTCTCCAAAGATCCTGCTCGTACTTATACCACCTGATCAGCCCCTCGTCGTCCCTCGTCCGTTGACACATGACACAATTATCGCTCATGCACGTTATGAACGTCCTCAGCCGGCTCGCCTTCTCGAGAATCGACCTGTCGAGCACCGACAGGACTCGCCTGGGCGCGGGGTGCGGGAGCACCTCGACGACCAGGCAGTGGGAGATGTTGAGCACCTCGAGGCCCTTGAGGTTGTCGAGGATAATGACCAACGCGTCCCTGAACAGCATCGAGCAACGGAGGCTGAGGACTTTGAGGTTGGGTAGGTAGGTGGCGAGGGTGGACGCGAAGAGGGTGTCGCAGGGGCCCATGATTTTGAGCTCGGCGAATTTCTTGCAGTTGTTGGAGATCTCCTCGATTAGGTAGGGAGGGTTGGATATGCTCGGCATCGTCAGGGACTCGAGGTCTTTCCATATACGGACGGCCCGGCATATGCCCGTTTTCTTGATCCGGTTCCAGGCGGGCATTACCAGACGCTTGAGACGGGGGCACCTGCGAAGCAGACATGCGGAATATGTACAAAAAATAATTGTAAATTGTAGATAAAATTGTTATCAGAAAAAAACGGTTGTAGGTAAATATTTATTTACCGATAAAATCTAAAACTTTCGGGAAATATTTGTAATATTTTTGTCGGTAAATTGCAAAAGTATTGGGGATTTGTCAATAATTAGTCGGTATAGCTTGGGGAAAACTTTGTAGTCTGTTTAGTTAATTGTAAAATTTATTGACAAAATTATCTTTGCATGCCTTCTTTTTTTCGTATATCTTATGACAATGCAAATCTCAAGTGTGTGGTTGTAATTTTGAAAGATAATTGTTTTTTCATAATTAAGTCATGGATAGTTCTTGCAATTATTCCTATAAATAATCAAGTCGGCCATTTTACATGGCAATAACTAGCTCAAACATTGGCACGGAATAAAAATAAAAAATAAATAAAAAGGAATAATTACAAAATGTATACTTGAGGTTTGACCTAAATACAAAACCAAAAAAAAGGTAACTTTTGAAATTGCAAAAATACCCATGAGGTTTGATTCAGTTTAAAATTAAGGAGTAAACTGTAATTTATTTATAGATATGAAAGGAGTTTGTGAAATTCTTTTTACTTATGAATGGCAAATGTAAGACAAAATGAAATCTCATGGGTATGGTTTTCGTAATTTCGAAAGTTAGCTGTTTTTTTTTTGTATTTTTTTTGTAATTAGGTCAAACATCAAGAGTACTTTGTAATTAACCCAAAATAAAAATTGAAAGAGTGATGTACCTTTCGGCCGTATACCCCAACTGATCGTCGCTCACGTACATATTGTAATGAAAAATCAATGTCGATATGCTCCCGCAGCTAAGATTCAAAGCAATCTTCAAAACCCGCGTAAACGTTTTATCCGATCGTCCGTCCACATACACATACGGTTCCAACGGGATCTTGATGAAGTTCGATTTCAGCAACGACATGTCGAGCATCTTCCAGAGCAAAGGGTCGCATGCCGCCATTCGCCACGTCCGACAAACGTGGCCCACTCCCGAAGTCAACTCGAAAATATCCAGATTTTGGAATATTTTGACCAGAATATCGATGTCCATGTCGTCCCATTTTCTCTCAACACAGTTTGTATCGTCCATCGCACGATAGGTTTTGTGAAAAACTTTCAAAAAAAGCTTAATTAGGACATTATCGGGCCTACAAAGAAACGAGAAAATGTATAGTTATTAGACATCCAACATTCAAGAAGCAAAACGGAGGCAACACGACAACGCGGGTAATAATTACAAGTGATGCCCTTAAATACCGAAATTGCCAAATCGAGAAATTACTGTGAAAATCCAAAAGCATAACAAGAAAGGGGGTAAATGGTTTCTCGAAAGTTGATTACTTTTCACCCTCACCGTAATCAAACTTGATGCTTTCATATCATACACTACTCTACCCCGAGATTTAGCCTAATTACAAAAAAGCCCAATTAACTTTGATAATTTTAAATAGCCCCCAAACATCACATTCTCTGATTCACATTTCCAGAAGTAAAAATTTTTTCTCAGAAGAAATTCATAAAATCCAGTAAGAAATTACTCACATGCATTCACTGTAATTAAAATTAATGCCATCATAACAATTCAAACAGAAGATATTTCAATTTTTACAAACAAACTCCACAAAACCAATCATCTCTTTCGCACCAATCTGGAATAAATGTAAACAATAACACCAGTTTAATTAAATAATTTTATTTTTTTAAAATATTACAAAAACCAGCAGAAAAACACAAAATCAAGCTTCACAAAAGCAGAAAGATCAACAAATCCTCACACAGGAAAATGCATTAACTCTAACAAAAACTCAATTAATGAGCAAAATGAGCAATTAATCAACAAAAACAAATGCACACATCAAAATTACCCTGAAATCCAAATGAATCACAAAAAAGTCCATTCAATTCTTAAGAAGAAAAAAAAAAGTCAAATTAAAAACATCCATGAATCAAGATCCACTCACCAACATTCCACAAAAATGCAAAACCAATTGCAAAAAATTAAATTAAATTGGAGAAAATCGACAAAAGATGCAGCTAGATTAATTAAATAATAACCTAAATATTTCCTGTGAATTTCAACTCTGTTTTCATCTGCTGATCTCAGCTACACGCTTTCTTCAGTTTCTTCTGAGGGCTGTCTGAAAATCTTTTTTTTTTTCCTTTTTTTTTTTTATTTTTGATTTTGCTTTGTTGAAATTTAGGTAGATATATTTAGCAGTGAGAGATTAGGAGAGAGAATCAGATGCTTTCCTCGGGCAAGGTGCATGAAATGACTTGGAAAGCCCTGAATTTCGTTGGATATAACTAACGAACCAGCCCATCCAGTTATAATCAGTTTACACGTACGGTCTGACCGGTGTAAATTGTTTTTTTTTTTTTTTTATTTAATTAGGATTTGGTATTTTTTATTATTATTTTTAAATCGATATGTACTACACTTAGCTTTGTGTGGAATTAATATGTTAAGTGAAAATTATTGCAATTTTATCGTGAGACGGTCTTACAAGAGTGTTTGGATCGGATAATCATATGAATTTTGTACACAAAATGTAAAGAAAAGAGCTAGCTGTCCAAATTCGCTATTATTATGGTGCAACGGTCCATGGGACTAACAATCATTGCTTTTCACACTAGTGCACTGAATATTTGTTGTAATTGTTTGAATGAGGACAATTGTTTATTGCAAATCTGGTTAATACTTAAATCTGATTTTAATTGTAGTTTTCTTACATTTGACTTGGGATACTATTTGGGTAGATTTTATGTATCGATGAGTAATGTAATAAATTTATGGGGTGATTATTTAGTTGTAATTTTCTTACCAAAGCAATCAAATAATATTAGCCTATCTCATTTGACATATTATGTGGTTAAATTTTAATTATAATTTCTTACAAAAGTCAACTGATATGGTAAATAATATTCTCTCCATTTTTTATTAAATATTATTTTAAAGTTTATATTTAAAATTAAGTAAAATATAAATTTAACTAGTACACTCTTAATTAACTTATAATATTCCTAATTAAACTCTCCTACCTCTTTACCAATAATTATCTTATTAGGCATGTTAACTTTTTTAATTAAGTTTAATAGGAATCCGAGTTTTCTTAAGGAAAAATATTTTCTTACATGATGATCAAGTATTTTACATTTTATAAATAAGAACTTGCATTTTTATTATAAATATAGTTTCTTTTACATATTTTATATGCAAATGTATCGATTTCTACATATCTGAAGAGTTGTAATGTCTATGTTGTGAGTATCCCGATGTTATTTTACAGGTCTGTGAAATTAAAGCACAATTGCGCAAAAGGTCGGACCCGCCGCATTCAACCCGATTTTTGATAGTCAAACTTTTTGAACACATCACTACCCATGAAATTTGAGATATTACAAAACTGGAGAAAAACAACACTTGAGACATTTTAAATTTATATAAATTCATAAGTTTTATAACATTTAAGCTTATCTCCAATAAGTTATAACAATTAATGCATTTGCCATATGTTTGCACTTTGTAATATACTCAATTTGCTTTGTACTTTTGCTTATTTTGACCGATACAGACAGGGGCGTAGCCACCTCAAGGGCTGGGTGGGCTTCAGCCCATGTTCAATTATTTATTTTATTTATATTTTAAGAAAAAAATAGATAATAGCTCATTTTAAATTTATTATAGTCTAACTATATTTCAATTATTTTAGCCCATAATCCATAAATTATAGTAGTGATGGTTGGTTGTATAGGAGAACTTTCTACATTAAACGAGAGTTTATCGTTACTAATTCAATAATTAATGTAATTTATTTTATAAAAAACTGAACGACACATCTACTTTTAAAACGCGAATTTAATACTTTATTTCTTATTCGAATCATTAATATTTGTAATTAATATAAAATATTTTAGGGAGAATTCCCAACTAGGCCAATAACAAATAAAACTACCCCAAATAATCCATACTATACTATTACTTCCCATTTACTCACAATCACACGTATTCGGACGTTGATACCCTTAATCCCTATCAAAAATAACCCCCCTCACACCCGCCTTTCCACATTTCCTCCCGAGAAATCTGCAAACAAATTCCACCCTCGCAAAAAATCAAGAAGATACAACCAAATCGGAGCAATAGTACTTTTCATCGAACCGGGAAAATCAAGAAGATTCTGAATTCGAAGAAAACGAATCCGGAAAATTGGAGAACTTTGAATTTCTTACTAGGGTTCCAATCGATTTGAAGATTTGTCGAGGGTGTGATTTTCCCCGAAATTGATGCTAGGAATTTGATACAATCCTCCAAGAAAATCACGTAATTGAAGGGATTATACACTGATTCTCAAGAGATCTCTCCCCAGTATGGAATTCTATAGAAGTATAGAAGTGCAGTAGGCTTTTTGAGTCTGTACTGCATGTTTCCGAAAAATGAACACACCACCTATTTCGTTCCAGCGACTGAAGATGACGAACTTGCCTCCCCTCCGTAAGTTTTCTTTTTCGTTTTTTCTTTTTCTTTTAACTGGTGAAGGCATTCAAATGGGAATGGACTAGTCTGTAATTGATAACTTGCCTCCCCCTCTGAAATTTGTAAATATGTTGTAATTTGTGTGAAATCTTGTGATAAGATGTAAGAATATCTGGAAAAAAAACTGTGTGGCCTTGTTCAAATTTGTTGGTGTAGTAGTCTTAAATTGGAATGAGTTGGTGTCATCGATTGGAAAGGATGCAGTGTGGAATGAGTTGCTGAATAGGCTGTAATTGTCCTGCTTACTAGTATGTAATTATTAACTTGTCTGTATTTGAATAGTTAGTATGGAATTTATCTCGCGACAATACGAAATTATACACCAAGTTCGTAGTTTAAGCTCCGTCGTGTTTAATAGCAAATGAACAATAGTACCATGATTAATTTGTAATAGTAACCAGTCTGTTATTGATAACTAGTATGTAGTTGGTAGTTTTGTAAATCGGTCTGGCCCGTAGTCCGGAATTCATATATGTTGTAGTATAGAATTATATGCCAAGTTCGGAATATAAATTCCGTATATTTGCTGAGTGGGTTTTTGAGCAAAATGTATCGGGATATTATGCTAAATCTGTAACAATTATATAATTGATCTCTCGATGTAAATGTATCGAGTGAACTTGGCATAATTTTGTAATTGTATATAGTATGTGATTTTGTACGAATTAGTGAGAAACGCAAAGGGGAATGTAAAATCGAATTTACCTGTAAAGGGCATTATTTGACAAGAATTTTGTAATCTGTATATAGTATGTGATTTATGCTTAAGGAACGGGAATGTAAAAGCGACGGGCTTGTAATTTATGGAAAAAAAAACCCCTGATATTTGGTAACAGATACCTGTTGTCACTCAGTATGGAATTATGAGGGAATAGTATAGAATTAACCTCGCAGTATGGAATCATATATTCAGTATGGAGTTATAAGTATATAGTATAGAATTATATGCCAACTTGGTAACATAAATTACATTGTGTTTATTAGCAAATGAGCAATAGTAAAAGTATTCCGTATGGATTCATCTAGAATGTAGTATAGAATTGTATTCCAACTACGTAATATGGTTTACGTCGTGTGTATTGGTATTTTGATATATTGTGTAGTATAAATCAAGGRACATGTATATGAATGATCCTWGAATGCAAACTTATCGAGTGAGGTGTGTACTGTGTAATTTTAATAGATTTGGTGAAAATCGTAAAGGGGACTTTCAACATTATTAGAAAATTAGATTTGTGAACGGGAAAAGATTYGTAAACCTGTAAGTTCTTCTTATTGAATTAGGTTATTATTACTCTTTGTGGAAATATATTATTCTTTCTCTGTCTGTGGTGTTTAGTATCTAGAGTAGCTTGTGGTTAGGCCTCCARAATAGTTCCTTTTATGATAATAGTTTGGTTGGGATCCTTGTCGATTACGGGAATGGATTATATGGCAAGTTCGTAATATCAATTACGTCGTGTGTATATGCAATTGAACAATAGTACGAAGGCCAGTTTCTAATAGGGACTAGTCCGTAATTTATTAATAGTATAGAATTATATGCCAACTTGGTAATATAAATTCCGTCGTGCTTATTTGCAAATGAACAATAGTAAGACTATTTAATATGGAATTATAAGGTTATAGTACCGAATTATATGCAAAGTACGTAATATAGATTTCATCATGTTTATTAGCAAATGAACAATAGTAGCACGACCATTTTGTACTAGTAACTAGTTAAAATTTGTGGGTTGTAGTATAGAATCAGTATTGAAATTATCTGGTGGGTATGCATTTAGCAGGGTAATTATTGTTCATATTCCTATGAAGCTACATCATCATTATGTCATTAATTGAGTGAATAAAGGAGACAAATGAAAGAGGAAGTATATAAAATGAGATGGAGATGGTGGGGGGTATTTATACTAGCTTGACAGGGGAAAACAAAAAATAAAAATTAGTAAAATAAAAAGAAAAGGCATGGTGTTTAATTGGGGAGTGTTAGTTTGGTAGACAAACGTGACAAGTTTTTATTATTTTTTGTTTTTTTCAAATAGTACATATGGCTCGGTTGGGCTTGGGAGTTATCTTTGGGTAATCTTACACTAAAAGAAACAGTGAGTTTATTTCTTTATTTTTATTTTTCACTTTTTGAGTGGTTAACTATTCCCCAGGGCTAAGACACTAGAATTGGGAGTTTGTGGCCTTTCGGTGAGTATCTTTGTCACTTTTGTGTTGTTAACGTGCATGGAGTGCGAAACCCTTTCTGATGTTACATTTCTGAAAATGGAATTATTATGGTGTCACCAACTTTGATTTTTTTATTTTTTTTTGGTCCAAAATAAATACGAACATATCCTTTTCTATCATAATTACATACTACACTATCAAACAATTTCTAGTAATTATGTCCTAGTATATATCTCTTTAAAACTAGTCTGTAATTATCAGTTGGCAAATCAAATCAGTATTGAATTCATCCCAATTATAGTATAGAATTATATGCCAACTTGGTAATATAAATCCCGTCATGTTTATTAGCAAATGAACAATAGGAACAACATTCAGTATGGAATTCTACGGTTATAGTACAGAATTATATGCCAACTTGGTAATATAAAGTCCGTCTTTTGTATTATGTAATTTAAATAGATTTGGTGAGAAACGCAAAGGGGACTTTCAACATTATTAGAAAACTAGAATTGTAAACGGGAAAAGATTCATAAATCTTTTGTCATTGGTCTTATTTTTTTGTGGATAAAATGTGTAATTCTTGATAAAAGGGATGGGAATGTGCCGGTGTACTACGAAATGTGTTGGTTTCTTCGTTTGCTGGAAATGCAACCAGTCTGCAATTGTCATTTTATGTATTAATTTGTTACAGATAGTATGTGATTTTCTGAGCCGTTAGAATTTGATATTAAAGGTTGCGTAAAATGAAACTATATTCTGTAATCATTATCCTTGTAATATGAGTTTGCGTTTGGGTGAGTAAATATATTTTGGAGAAGTTGATATGCATATAAGTGATGAGTTTTACAATGGAATAACATAGATCTATTATTTTGAATCATTGCAGGCAGTTCAGGTCGTCCATGGCAGCGGTGATGAGTGAAATCCAAAACACATGGCCGTGCGATAACTAAAAAACATTTAGTTGTTTGAATGTATTCATTCTGGAAGAATTACTAGCTTAGACTGTCATAGGGGTGAGGYCGTTACAGCGGATATCGTGTGCAGACGAAAGCACTTAAATATCTCCACAAGTTTGAGTCCATCTTGAAGTTGGAACGTCCTATTTCAAGGAATGTTTCATCTCGCTCAACTACTCGATGAGTGGTTATTTGCTTGAAAGACGGAAAGATGATTTTGGCTTCAATTTCCTCTGAGATGTAATTTYTGGAGGGTACAAATAATGTCTTGTTATTGTTAAGTTGGTTGAGACCATCTGTGACATAGGGTACCATTGTCGAGAAAAGAAGAAAGAAAAAAATGAAAGCATTTTTTGTGTACCAGAAGTCACTAAAATTAATATTTGTCTGAATGGTGTACAAATCTCACAATGTTTTGCTTTTTTGTGATGTGATAAGCATTTAAATTATCCTTTGTGGTCTTTCTTCTAACTGTGGATTCACCAACCTTTTGTTTCGAGTACAGGTATATCTTATGGGTTGCTTAGAATTACATTTTACTATTTGATTGTTCTTTGATGAAATTCACTCTAGTACGTGCACTTTTGTGCCAAGAGTGTAATGGCTTGGATTTTTCAGTATTTAACCCTGATCCCTTATGTGGGATGGAAGCTGTTCTTTTGTTGGCTACAATACAAATGGCGATTTTAGCCGACCTGAGTTGATAATATTTCATAATCCTTTCAAATATAATAATAATAATAATAATAATAATAATAATAATAATAAAACTATTATGATAATACAAATAAACTAACAAAAAACAAATCTAGCCCCCATCTCTTTGATGAGAAAAATAAAGGTCAGCAAAAATAATAATTTTGATTATGATTTTTGATTTTCCCCTAGTAATATTAATTTTCTAACAAATCTTGGGGTAGCTTCATGAAACTTTTAAAACCAAAACAGTGCATTGACAGAATAAAACCAAAACATTAATCTACTATATCACTAACAACGCATGCGTTCTTTTTCTGCTTCTGCTCTCTTCTAACATTCAACAAATTTACACACGAAACTTAGACCAAAATGTGATGCATATTACGCTTCCTTTTGTTGTCGACAACACCACTTGCAAGCGAAATAAACCTTCTCTCGTTTTATGTTTTGGAGTAATTGTCTTTTTAGAACCACTCAACGAATCACCACATCAATTTCATTCCTATCACCAATCACAACCTTTCCGTTCTCACCTAGCTCGCTCTTAAAACAGTCGTAAAATTCCAACACCTTCGGCTGCGCCTTGACCTTCGACGGCTTCAGGCCCGACAAGTAAAGCCCACCCAAATTCCTCACCCGAGACAGCGCCACGTACACCATCCCAAAGTAACACCTTCGATAGATCTGTATGAAGCGTATCCAATGTCATCGACTGAAACTTGTGAATGCTCAGGGCCCACGACAGAATAAGCGGTAGTTGCCTCCGCCTCGCCACAACTCTATCCCCATCCATCACTACCCACGTTTTGGGCTCAACGACCAATACAAGCCTGGAGTCAAATTTCACCAACGGTAACACACACCCACTACTACACATATCGCCCAACGACTCGTAGTGGCTCTCAGATACTTTACACAGCTCCATAACCGTACCGATCACCCCGTTAACGAGCTTACGCCACGGGTTTGTATTCTTCACTGGCATCACGCGGGCCCCCACGCAGAGCTCGAGCTCATCCAGGGCGATCCCATCCCCAAGCTGCCTCATCCACTGCTCGTCCCCACATCCTGAGCCTTATACACATAAATCTCCTTATCCAAGCTCTTCAATTTCTCCTTATTCAATCACATTCAACCGTTGGCACGTAGGCTGCTTATGTAAGAAGCCACTCCAGGCCTGGGTTCCTATCTAACACAAACGTGACTTCCCGAAATGGAGATAGAAGTTTTTTCAACTGCTCCATGAACCACTGCCAAATATCGGAATTCTCGGAGTCCACCACCGCAAAAGCAACGTGGTACAGACTTGAGAACATTTTTTGATTTTGTTAACTCGAATCCTATTCGTATTATGGAATAAAAACCTACGTAGTGCAAACCATAAAACATTAAAAAATTTTTGAATATTAATCGAATATCTTCGACCTTATTATGCATTGAAAATGGACTRGTTTCATAAAATGGAATTAAAATGGCCTGGTTTCATAAAACTTAACTAGTATAGAATTATTCCATAACCTAGTTCAGGCCCTCGATTTCTCACAAACACAAAAAACTTTAAAAACATGGTTTGTCAACTAGAGCCTTCGACTAAAATTCAAAACATGCTCGTCGTATATTATCGACTTTATATATTATCGGTTTTAAAGACGACGAACTGAAAAACTTACTTGAATCAATTTCCATTGCTGCTCGAATAGAAGGGATTATTTGAGAATTTGGAAATCTTATTTCGCGATGTTGTTGGCCAGTGGAATCGATGGAAATAATCAATGAATAGTGATTGTTCTGGAGAATAAACATCAGAGGGTTCGAATCCCTCTCTCTCCTTTTTTGGGACATCTCTATTTCTCCCCGGGGAAATCTTTAGAATTCCCACTGCTTGTATAATCCATGGAATCGCAGAAACTATCAAAATAAAAGCTCGATGCTGAGGACATCCCCGAAGCACGGGGGATTTCGTGACATTGACGGGTGTTGAGGACCCATATTGACTATCATGCTTGTACCTGAACCGGTGGCTCACTTTTTTTCGCCTTCTCTCGGCTCCTAATAGCCTTACAGAGTATACATGATGAGAGAGATTGATTGTAGTGAGAATGGTAAGTGTAGACTCGCGTGATCGACGCTACGGGTTTATATGAGCATGGGTATATATGAGAAATTATATATAAGTTTATGATTTAATGGGCTTAAAACAACCTAAATGGGAATATAAGATTTGGTAGGATTATATGAAATATTATATTTTCAGAAGTGTATTATTTGGGAATTTTTTCAATATTTTATACGTATTTTTTTAGTGTTGTTGGATGTGAGTTAATTTGTCTAATTTGCTATTAAATTTTACGTTTCAACCTCAAAATATTTTTCGAATCGCATAAAGTACTGACCTTTTTTTTTTCCAGTGGCTAAGTTAGTCAAGAGTTATGACTGTCATAGTTAATATAACACATAATATATATATATATATATATATATATATTATTTTTTTATATATATATTACTAGTAATTTATTATATTTTGATTTAAACACACACAAACATATGCTAGAATTGTGGTACGCTGAGCATACGGAAGGTTTCCATTAGAGATTCATATTTTTTAAACAAAAATGCATATATTAAAGATTAAATGTCATACTTCTTGAACATGTATATTTATGTTAACTATGACGTTTCACCGTAAAAATATGTATTTTTGTTCAATTAATATACGGTATAACAAAAAAAATTCATACAGCGAATATGAAAAAAATCTACTAAAATATTTATATTCGGACAAATCAGGACGAAAAAAGTTTCTGGCTACGCCCGGTACAGGTTCTATATCGGGGGATTTATATCATGGACGTTGGTGGATAATGTGTTATGAACTCAATTTCAATATATAAATAATAAATGATTTTATACTGATTACTAAGTATGCTCTTTGTATGTTCATTCGCTTATACCATAAATTAGATATACCAACTTCTATATAGATTTACATTTCTCACTCTGTTTTGAGAAATATATATAAATGGTGATCTATATGTGAACCTCATTGACTCTATATTGATAATTTCTTAACATTTTCTAAGTCATCTTTTTCATATCAACCATTTTAGTATCTCTTCTTCTAAATTATCTATCACACTCGTCCATGTCTGGTCAAAAGTTGATAACAATGGGTTGAGTCTGCCTAAAAGCGTGTTGTGCCCCATATTTAGACCAAACAACTAGATTTAGATTAGACCTGTTTAATATTAAACATATTTTCTCAATATATATTAAAAGATATAACAAACTTTTTGAATAAAGAAAATTAAACGGGAGGTACGGTTAGAAGTTAAAGGGGAAGATGACATATATGATTGATTCCGGCGAATTTTCCGAGAGTCGGCGGTCTGGACATCCGTGAAGATCATGGTGACACATTGCCACCGATTCCTCACTAGTTGCAACATCACCTGTTAGTTCACCGCCGCTCCACTCCCAGGACGTGGTCCCTGTTCCGGCGTCCATCACTGCTGATCCAGAGGCCCAGGTCTTTCACGGACAGCCTGGGAATGAGATTGATGTTGACAACCCTCCAGACCTGCCACTTATTGCGGAAATTTTTTGGGCAAGTTGGTGACCCTACCTTGAAGAGGTCTCGACGGCTGAGGAACATCCCACCAGGCATGGTGCCGGCAGCTGTTCCGAAAAGTCAGGCCGGTCCGAGGCGTAATGTGCCACTTGAGCACATGAACCTTGCCAAAGACGTCATCATCATGACAAATTCTGTTTTGTGCCTCCCGCTCCGGTTGCTACAACTCCTACCACTCCTGTTTCTGAGGCTCAACCTGAGCCTGAACCTATTTACTGGCAAAGACCGTCTGGCAAAAATGTCGCAGTTTTGGGTTCGAGTATTCCTCCGATCCCTCTGATGAGATACTTATCCGTGATCTTAGACCATCCAAGAAGGCCATAAAGAAGAAGGGCAAGGTTCCCTTGCCTGCTGCTGACCCGATTGATGATGATGGTTCCGGTGATTTGTCACGGATTCCAACATCGCCCGCTGTTGATCTTGTTCCTTTCCCAACCACTAAGTCGATCTCCATTTTATCTAGAAGTGCACCAGACACATCGGCTACAAGCTCTGATGAGGCTCCGTCTCAAGCCGTCGAGATTGAAGACATGGAACCAATCTCCACGAGATTCTTGACGAGTGAAGCTGAGGAGCTGTTCTTGGGATTTCAAAATCAAGGCATGATTGCTGAGCGCCGAATCCCCGTTGATGTTTTCATGAAGCAGATTCTGACTGCCTTCTTTAGGCACCGAGGCTTTAGGCTTGATAATGATGATGTGTATACTGGAGAGGCCGATTGGTTTTCCTTAGCGGCCAGCGCCCTTTCGAGCTGGTGTTGTGAGTGATGGTGTTTCTGATGTTCCCATCACCGGTCCTAACATGGTTCATCTATCTGCTCTGGTTGTGTGTGCTCGACTGGACTTGCTTGACAACCAAATTGTCCAGCTCCATGCGTTGCGTGGTTCCTGGTTGGAGGATCTTTTTCTTTCAGAACAAAAAGGGGGAGAAGGTGTAGAGACGCGGCTGAGGAGGGTAGACTCGTACTTCTAGTTTGAGCCATTAATTAATTTGTGGTTTGTTTGTTCTAAATAATGAGTATTTGTTTAGGGGGAGTTTTAATTTAGGAGGAGTTTTTAGTCCTTTGAACTTTCATTGCGCGTCTAGGGAATTTTGTCCAGAAAGGCAAAAGGAGAAAAGATTGTTGGAAAATTTATTTATGAGGATTTTCTTATTTTGTTATTTGCCTTTTTTTGGGTCAAAATATTTTAGGACTCTAGATTTATTTCCTAAGTAGATATTAGGACTTTATTTAATTACCTTAGGTTATCTCTAACTTATCCATCAAGTCTAGGAGTCTTATTTATAAGAGAAGATCAAGACGCAAGAGATAGAGACGTACGAAGAAGAGAAAAAAATCGTAGAGAGCACTCGACGATTTCAAGAACATAACACAAAACACGGAATCTACTTGGAGCTGCAATTCAGAATCAAGAGATCTTCAACGTTGCGTAACCAACGGAGGAAATCATATCAAGCGTAGCAACAAGTATTTTTGTATCAAGTGTTGATACAATTGTTTTTCATATATTACTTAGTATTTTGTAATTGATCTTGAACGATTAAGTAATACAGTTTTTGGGTTTGTATACCCAAGTCCGTAAGTACATATACTTACGGACTAAAAGTTTAATTGGTGTGTTCTATCTATTGTTTATTCCGCTGCTAATTTAGTATTACTCTGTTTGATGTTATTACTGGTGTTACTTAATATCAATCATAACATCTGCTGTGTTACAAGTTTATAATTTCCAAATTGGTTGATGTTAGGTCTGGTGTTGTTTAACACGAAACTTAACATCACTTTTCAAAATCATAGATATACAAAACTACAAAGGTAAATTGAGGAAAAGAATTCAAAGGTAATACACCTCTTAATCCAGTTGCAGTTAAATAAAACCAAAACTAGTATGCTTGTTGGATTCGAAA
The DNA here is from genome assembly GCA_014905375.1 of Phtheirospermum japonicum. NCBI lineage: Eukaryota > Viridiplantae > Streptophyta > Magnoliopsida > Lamiales > Orobanchaceae > Phtheirospermum > Phtheirospermum japonicum. Next base: position 975,960 of record BMAC01000093.1, read on the forward strand.
TCGGAATACGATTTCAACTGATAATCAGTTGCTACGCTTTTACTCTTTTCCACTTGAATAGAGAATTTGCGGTCTTTCTTTGCAACAACATTCTGTAGGTGTCGTGATTTTATCAATCGAGTGCCCGTATCTTCGAAAGACATACTAGTTTTTGGGACAACATCCATCTTTTTATTGATTTTGCTTTTTTGGCCATCATAAGCTTGCGATTTTAATAATTTATTTTCTAGATTTATTCTCTTTGTGATGATTTGAAAATCTGGTTGACGATATGAAACACAGAATTTTCAGGAAGGAAGATCAATTTCAATGAGAGGATTTTCGAATTGATTTTTGGAGAGAGCTAAATTGAAATGAAAACTAAGAACCTAAAAAGCTAAATTATGAAGAAGCTGATTTGAGGGGAAGATTTCAATTATATGCAATTAGATAAATTATTTAAATTATCTTAAATAAATTTTAGATATCCCAAAAATAAGTAATTTCAATTCTAATTAGAGTTGATGTAAATTGAGAAATTTTCTCAAAAAAATTGTATATGTTAGCATTCTCTCCAAGTTAAACCCTCTCAACTGGGGCGGGCCTGAGTCTAGTCTGGATACAAGTGAAAAAGCCCAGAGACATTCACATTGTTGTTGGCCCAACACTTAATTTATTTCTCTTATTTCATAATACGATGAACCTTAACTTATTCCAACTTCCTAAAGCTTTTAAATTAAACACGATTAAGAGCTACGACATTATTTGTAGAACTAGTTATGGCTAAACGAGCTATAAAGCTCCCTAGTATCATAATGCCCCATTGTTTATTTTGAAAGTGCAATAATATTCATCGTCTTTTAAAGCTAGCCATATAAATAAGGGCCATATAAACTAATATATCTAGTGGACTCCATCTATTTAATTTCTGGGTTGCATTTTATCAAATAAACACGCACGCATGCTCAAAATTTTAGGTTCAAGTTCCATTTTGTATACTTGTGGACATGCATGTTTCTTAGTTTATATATTGTGCATTGAACAACATTAATTAAATTGGTGCAAAAGTCGCACCGAATTTAATATTTCTGAATATATGTATTTCTTTGTGTTATATCAACTCTCATTAGTACCCATGTAATTATTTTAGTTACATTGGAATAATTTATGTGAAATACGAGTTTATACACACACGTTACATGTATGATGATGCGAACAATCGTTGGCACATAATAAGCCACAATTTCATACCAGGGCAGAAAATACATAATTTAATGCTAAGACCCGAATGATGGAATGCAATAATAATCATAATTATGCATTATTTCGTATGACTTTTATTCTTCTTATTTTTTGCATGCATAAATATAGTATAGGAATGGGAGGACTTTCAAGAAATATTTATTAGTGCAATTTTGTGTCCCCAATCCCAATCACAACTTTATGGGCTTTGTTCTTGAATTGAGATTAAATCACACGCAATTTTTCATATACAAGAAAAAAAAAATGTCACGCGCAAAATTTTTTGTTTTTTTTGGCAAATAAGTTTTACTAGTATTGTTATATGATAAAATTTGATTATTTATTCACAATTATTTAAAATTATCAATTTATTCACATTGATCAATAATTATTAAATTCTATTAAATTAGAGCATACCTATCTATACGTGACAGCAAATTATAGAGTTACCTACCATTATAAAATATTGAATTGACATATATCCACAAAATGTGAATCCATCAATAAATATATCAATAATGTACTTGGGATAGAGTTTTGTAAAAATCAAGTTATTCGAAAAACTACACAAGGCTAACTATCAACCAATTTGAGCTTAGCTTCTTAGAATGTATAACGAACTTTCTTTTTCTCAGTCAAGGTTTGAATTCTTGAATTAGTTAGCAACATAAATAAACTATTGTATAATGATCGAGCTACATATTCGTATCAATCAAAATATATATTTTATTATTATTAAAAAATTATTACAAGTATATAATATGTATTGAAAATCATATTATATATATTAAATAGAATTATAATACATTTAGACGAAATTCCGAACACAAATAGCGAGATATAGAAAAAACACAATTGGTATTTCACCTATTTTTGGGAAAAAAGTTGTCATTTATTAATAATATAATTTTTCATGACACTGCCCCAAAAAAAGAAAAAAAGAAAAAAAAGAAAAAAAAAGTTACTTCATAAGATCTTGTACTGTGTCTACTGACATAAGGCTTGGCTTARACCACGTAAGACAGGGACAACCCACATCCTATCCTGTGTCCACAGGTAGTTTGGTTATTGAATTTGAGGTACATAAGCATCCACCATTTCCTATTTGTCACCCAGCTACTTATATCAATTAATTAATTAATATTACCACTTTCAACGATTTCAACTGCCATATCCAAAAGGCAAGTGCCAACAGTTCCCCTAGTTTTTCCAATTATACACTAAAATAATGGTTAAAAAAAAAAGAATAAATAAAACTTGCGCTTTTTTTTTTTCATAATGTACTAAATTGCTAATACATTTTCACAGTATTTCCATTTGCAGAAAGGTAGTAAGAGACACGACTTTCTTAATATAGGGAGTAACTTCCACATGAGAACAAAGTGAAATGAGATTATTATATATATGAGACGTGTTCGTACTTGGTACTTTATGTTGGGACGGATTTTATAAATCCCTATTATTGTTTGGCAATTGATTTGTGCTGTTTACCCATATTAAAGAAAGAAACAAAAGGGTTTTTAATTTTACAATAAATGTTTGTGGGAACGTATCATCTCCTTGTACTATCATATTTTGTGGTTGGAGTTTGCAAGATGAACTACTAGTGAGATTGGGTTTGCAAAGCGTAAAAAATAACTAAATTTAAGTTGTTAAAAAATTCATAAGAACCTCGCATGCAAATGGTTTCCAAAAATATCAAAGTTAAATAAATATATATTAACTAATTTATATATTAAATATATATTATTGTGTGTGTATATATATATATATATATATAAATAATAATTAATAATTAATAATATATAGATTACTAGATAATAATATATATTAATAAAAATATAAAAAAAACTAAATAATAATATATATTAATAAAAAAAATCATAAATAATAAATAAGATAAATACAAATTAAAAAATTTAATTTACCGATGGAGTAATTTCCGTCGGTAATTAAAAAAATAAAAGTGGGGCTACCGACGGACATTTCCATCGGTAATAAATAAAATTAAAAAAACTATAAAAAATTAAATAATTAAAAAAATATTAAAAAAATAAATTTATCGACGGCCATTTCCTTCGGTAAGCCGTCGATAAATAAAAAAATTAAAATAAAAAATTACTGACGGGCAAATCTACCGACGGGCTACGTTCGTCGGCACGCCGTCGGTAATGCCGGACTTTTACCGACGGATTGTAGTCCGTCAGTAAATTTCATCGGCATTTTCGTGTTCTTTTGTAGTGGTATTTATTAAATCCTAATGAGATCAAGTTTTGGAAATTTGACTTCTTATCGAATCGGTAAAGCTACATGGTTACAAATTCTCGGGTTCAATCTGGTCGAATTGACATTGAACTGGTAGTAATTAACTTTTATTTAATAAATATTATGTAATATTTAAAGTGATACATAAAATTTAAAAATAATGAAAATCAATAGTTTAGACACTCTAAATAAATAAAAATAACTAAATCAATTGACTAAACAGTTGATATATGTGTGAGTTATTTCAATATCTGTTGATATTTATGCTAAAAATATTAAATAACATTAAAGATTAATAAAAATATTAAGAAAAAAACTAGCCGGTTCAACTGGTTTTTACCGATTTTGTTGCTAGACGATTTTTAGAGGTGAACCGAACCGGTAAGGTGATCGATTTTCGTTGAATAGGTCGAACGAGCCAATCCGATGCGGTTTTCACATCCATGAATGAGATTCCAACTTCCCACGCTAAGGTTAGAATGTAGAATGGGTGGTGAAAAGGGAAATCTGGGCTCCTAAAGGCATGTTGGGCATGGGGTTAGGAATACCGAATTTGGATTACGAATAACAAACACTCATTTGTTATAAGACTAAAAAACCAAAGACATAAATTTGTATGTGACCATCACACGGAACTGGATCCGTGTGACGAATTCACTTTTTCCTTAAATTATCACTTTTTAACTATAAAAGACATCATATTGCACAAAAATGTGTACTCGTATATAATATATTATAAAATTATACACACGCACACAATAATTTAAATATAAATTTCAAGGTGATACATTTAGGCTAAGAGTGATAATTTTCAAAAAGAAATTGATGGTTGTCATTTAAGATAAAAATTAACAATTTTAAAGTCTTAAGTGGTACATGTAAAAAGAAAAAAAAGTGATAATTTTTTATTGAAAATGTAAAGTAAACACTTTTATAACCAAAAGTGACAATATTGAAGGAAAAAGTAACTTTATTATCTCATTTTGCTTTAATATTTTATAAATATTGGAAGTGATATTTTATTGTGCAAAAGTGACACTTTTATAACTGAAAATGACAATATTAAGAAAAAAAGTAAATCCGTCACACCAATAATATCCGTGTGATGGTTACACATGATAACTACTCAAAATCAAATACTCAATCAATAGACTCCAATAACGGTATAGTAACTCTATTCAATCTTTCTCACCTTATTTTATTAATCTCTCTCTCTCTCTCTCTTTCCCCTGTATCTCTTCCAACTTTAATTATAATCAAATATAACATAATAATACAATATTATATATTTGACAGACATGATTTGACATGTAAAGTAAATAATAAAAGATGTTGAATCATAAAACAAATAAGTATTTTCACTATTCACGCAATTATTAATGCCTAGCATTTTGAATACCAAGATTCATAATCTCAATGAATGATAATTCAAACACCCTAAAGTCATTCATCGGTCGATTAGATCTCATCTAATCTTATTTAGAGCTCGGATAAGACCACTTTAGGTTTAGTGCCCGTCTCTTTTAGAACACTGGTCGGAAGTCGAAACCACCCTGAAGTAATATAGTAAATTTACATTAAATAAAAGAGGGAATTTCCACCTAGTCCAATAGTTAAACAAGTATCACAAATAATCCTTATATAAGTCTAAATTCACACTTACTCATATGTATAAAACTTGAGCCGTGATTCACCTATATAAATTATAATCCCTAAAATCAATCGTAACCAATTAAAAGCCACCCCCACCCCTTCTCACGCACAAGTCCCCCAATTTCTTCCTTGAATCAGAGTTTTTTATTCGATTGAAAATTCATTATTCCAAATCATAAAACTCATGAAAATTCGATACTACTTATTTTGTGGAAGGTGATTGAAGATTTGTCCCAAGAAACTTGAACTATCCAATTTCGATTTTCATGGGAAGTGATTGCAGAATTTGTAGTGGATATATTCAATGGAGTTTTTATTCCATAATAGGCGTAAAGTAATTTGTGTGATCAAGCAGAGAATCTTATGAATTTGATTTTGAGCGATGATTATCCACCCTTTTTTTCTAGAAAGTGGAGTTATAAATTTATGGTAGTAGGGTTGCAAAGTTATACTTAGTGTAGCAATCAAGGTTCCTAACCATCTTCTCGAAGTGTCTTATGTTGAGAATTTTATTCTTGGGAATAATTCCTTATTTAGTTGTTTGCCTTTCTTGGGCTCAAAATAAATTAGGGAACTAGATTTAGGACTTTATTTGTTTCCTAGTTTATGATTAGGACTTTAATTAGTTTCTTAAATTTTGTTTAGAATCTATTTTCCTTGTTTATCTATACTAGGACTTTAGGACTTGTCTATTTAAGACAACACAAGGACACAAGACAATTAATCTTTGCCACAACCAAGAGACGCACAGAAAAGTAAGGAACAAGCGACGCAAAGCATCAAGGAATAAAACAAGCAAGATAGCTACTTGGAGCCATTGTTCGAGAACAAGAAGTTCTTCGAAATTGCGTAACCAACGGAGAAGATCTTATTATCACGGCGACAAGTATTTAGTATCAAGTTTTTGATATTTTAGTTTTCGTATATTACTTCATATTTTTTTATTGATCGTGAACAAAGAAAGTAATATAGTTTTCGGGTTTGTACACCCAAGTTCACAAGTATTTTTACTTGTGAACTGAATTTAATTTGCTGTGTTCTTAAGTTTTATTTCCGCTGCATATTTTTACTTTAACTCTGGTTGATGTTGGTAGTCAGTGTTGGTTAACATTGATAACAACATCATAAAACTGAGACTTACTTTTAAAACCATAGACCTTCAAATTTTACATCTTAGAAAGATGATTTGAACCACAAGAGCACCCATAAGTATTTTTGTATTGTTACTGTTGTGTAAGCGAGAAAAACCTAAATAATTCCTGCTCTAAATGTACGGAGTAGTTTACAGTTGTGGAAACTAAAATATTTGTGCGCTAATTGGATAGGTACCCTAAAATTACAAACTACCAATAGTATGAGAATTTTTTTAAAGTAAATGTCAATGATGTTCGTGCTTGTGGCAATTATCGAGTAATCGGAGATGAAAAAGAAGACCCAAAATAGTCCAGCATAATAAGATGTGAAAGTAGTCTGTAATTTATGTGTTTTTATAGGTTTCATGGGATAAAGTGGATAGATAGTATGGAATTAGACGGGAAGTACGAATTGTTTAAAAATGTTTTGTAAACTAAATATATGATTTTCAAGGCTACACTCACAAAATATGTGTTTTTATGTTTGGCGTTGCATATTGACAATAGTACAATATAGGATGATGTAATTCTATGTGTGCATGTTGCTAACGTATAGGGTAGTATGGATTAGATACTACTAATAGACCGAAAAACCAAACAACTTTTCTTATTATTGAAAATTAAATTTTCTCTCCATTTTTAGCATAATAAGATATGAGAGTAGTCTTGAATGATGTGTTTTTATGGTTAATAGTTAACGATCCCGTGAAATCAATATTTATGGGATGAACCAAGTAGGTAATATGAAATGGTTTGAGTTGTTTGTATATGTTGGATAGTTAGATATGTAGACTAAAATTGATTTGGTAGTATGTAGTTATTGTGTTGAAAGAACTCAAGGATGAATTCAGGGGGGTAGTTTGAATACTATCGGTGCTCTAAAAAAAACAGTTTTATTTTGTTGTTGGAAATTAAACTTCTCTCCACTATATATGAAAGCAGTGTGTGAATTATGTGTTTGATGGGTTAGTAGTTAACTATTCTGCGAAATCAATATTTGTGGGAAAACCCAGGTAGGTAATATGAAATTGCTCAAATAGTCTATAATTGTTGGATTGTTAGATCTATAGTCTTATTGAATCATTAGTATTTAATTATTGTTTTGGTGAGGCTCAAGGATGAAATCATAGTGTAGTTTGAAATTTTAGGGTAATAGTGAATTAGATACTACCGGTACTCTTAAAAAACCAAACAGTTTTGTTTAGTTGTTGAAAGTGAACTTATCCACACCCTAGCCTAATAAGATAAGAGTGTAAACCGTGAATTATGTGTTTTTAATGGGTGAATAGTTAACAATTCTACGAAATCAATATTTGTGGAATTAAGGGGGAGAGGTAGTATGAAATTAATTGGTAGTCTGTAATTGTTATGTTGTTACATCTCCAAGATGAAAGTACATGGGTAATATGTAATTGTTGCATTATTAATATGTAGTATGAATTTTGGCGGGGAGTGTGTATTATTATATTATTGGTAGGGGTAGTTTGTAATAATTATATTTTTAGGATATTAGTATGTCATTGCATTCAAAGAAAATAGAAGTTGTATGATACGTTGTGAACCGATTGCAAGATACGTGTTTTATATTGTATTGGGTATATTTTGTTCTGATGTGAGATACAAAATTCAATACAGTTGCATTTATCTTTAGAAGTGGGTTTGCATATAATATTGTTGTTTTCATATTCTGAACAGGATGTAATTTACAATATTGCAATACATTAAATTTCATCAAATGTTTGATATGATTGCAAGCAGTTCAGGTCCTCGATGGTTGTGGTAATGAGAGAATTTCAAACATATGGCCGTGCGATTAGTAAAAAAATATTTAGAAATGATGAAGAAAACTATATTTTTCCTTCTGTTTGAATGTAATCACTTTGGCAATATATCTCCCTTAGATTATCACATGGGTGGGTTGTGACTGATGTGATGTACTTTCTCGATCTAAAAAAAATCAGACTAAGTGGTAAGGAGGTAGGTATGATGAAGAGTGATATATAATTAATTACCAAAACCGTGGAGGGAGAAAACCCTATAAAAGTTTTCAATGGAAAGAAAAAAAATTGACATTTTTATAATAGGTGGTTTGTATGAGACATATATTTGAATCCAAAAATTGTGAAGGACAAACTGAACACATTGTTTTTGAAAAGAATACATTGTCGCTTGAAATTTAGGATGTTGGAAGGTTGTTATGCCTCCTCTTCCTTACTAAATTGTTCTTACCCCTAATTGGGTTTAATTTGACTTTGGGGTGGGCAGAATTTGTTGAGGATCTTAATAGTATGAGGGAATATGACTAGAGTGGTACGATAGTGAAGTTACTACTTAATTCGTTGAAGGTTAATCACGAGTATCTATACAAAGTGGTCGGGTGCACAATGGTACTACTGGTATGAATATGATTTTTATATTAGGTTGTACGACTTTTGAAGATGAATTGACTATAACATTTTTTGTTGGTGGATATTTGTTTTGCTTATTGATTGTAATTTTCTTTATATAAAGTTCTAGCTGTGCGAGCATGCACATGTAACCGGCTATTATCTTTATGAAAAAGAACATATTGCCGCTTGGAATTGAGTATGTCATGAGGATGTTATGCCTCCTCCTCCTTACTACGTTGTTCTTACACCTGATTGTATTTAATTTGACTTAGGGTGGGTAGAGTTTGTTGAGGTTCTCGATAGTATGAGGGAATATGACTAGAGTGTTACGATAGTGAGGTTACTACTTAATTCACTGAAGGTTAATCGCGAGGATATGTATAAAGTGGTCGGCTGCACGATGGTACTACTGGTAAGAATATGGCTGTTGTATTAGGTTGTGCGACTTTTGAAGATGAATTGACTTGAACATTTTTTGTTGGTGGGTGTTTGTATTGTTTATTGATTGTAATTTTTTTATGTGCAGTTCTGGTTGTGCGAGCATGCGCATGTTATTGATGAGCGACAAAGTGTAGCGGGTGAGATACCAAGGCTAATGAAGTGGCACCTACCCGATCTGAAGACTATAGTGAACAGAGAGATGCTCGTGATGTTGGAAGATGAGCAAGTGAGAAATCTGCACTATTATATATATATATATATATATATATATATTATTTTTTTATATATATATTACTAGTAATTTATTATATTTTGATTTAAACACACACAAACATATGCCTATATATATATATATATATATATAGGATAAAATGTATAACTCGTCCATTAACTTTTTGAACTTGACAAAAATGGTCCACTAAATACAAGGGTGGTAAATTTAGTCCATCAATAAATACTTATCATACTTTTAGTCCGATTTTAATTGGTGGACTAAATTTGCAACTCCTTGGATTTTGACCGACTGTCATTTGGTCAAAATCCCAAAAATTGGACTAAATGTGTAACAAAAATTTAATTGGTGAACTAAATTTACTACCCTTGTATGTAGTGGACCATTTTTGCCAAGTTCAAAAAGTTAATGGACGAATTCTATATTTTAGCATATATATATATATATAAACTAATATAAGAAATGATTACTAAGACTATGTATAACTACATGACCATACATGAATGAGCATTGTACATGTTTGAGTTATTGTGGGATTATGCTTTACATGTTGTGGCAGGAGATATAGCCCTTACACAGATGGAAAATAACCACGCACGACAACTTGAAGAGGTGTTGTGGAATAAGAAATGGGGACCAGGGACATGATGATGGTGAGTGTAGCACGAATTCGAGGGGAAAAGCTGTAGCTAAAAGGGGTGTTGCGCAGACCGTCAGAGGTGATACCACGGAGAAGAGAGAAGTCTCGAGAAAGAGGGTGGTTGATGCATAAAAGTTGTCTGCTGAGCTACTTAGAGGGCACATTGAGCTGCAAGTTAAATCATATGGGGAAAACAAACTACTAAAGGGAGATAACTTGTCACCTTAAAGAAATGAAGGATATAATGTCTGTTGTCCCGAACACGGAATATTTTTCGACCATTGATGGCATACGATTAATGTACCCCACACTTATCTAGAAATTTTGAATCGAACTTTTTTACACTTATGATTTATTAAAATAAAAGTTTGTCCACAAGAGAACGGAGTAATTGTAAGTGGTAAGTTTGACTAGAGTCGAATATCTCAAGGAAGACTAATCGGAAGCAGTTTTTTGTATTTGATTTCACGAACGAGAAAATAACTAAAAAGCTACGCCAAATACTCGATCAAGTTTTGGTTTGAAAGTTATAATAACTAAGATGATGATTTAAATGACAAGCAATGAAATCAAAAACTTTGAAAATATTAAGAAAATGGGGGTCTAGGGCTCTAGAATCGTCTCCACGATCAATTGGTGTTTTATCGAACAATTAATCTACGAATTAGGGTTGTCAATCCCAACTTATAGATTAAACACCCAACAATCTAAATTGATGGTTCTAAACGATTCTCGGCACTAGACCCATAAAATCTAACCAACAATCATCAACAAATTCAATAACACAAACCCAAAACGAACAAGAACACGATTAAAAATAAAAAGGTTAAAAGAGGACAACAATGGAAAATGAGCTTGAAGACTAATAATTATATTCATATAAACTTGTAACAATTATATAACGTAAAATCATGAAAAATTGTAAGAAACATAATTACGAATCAAAAACATCATAATGTCGAACGAAAATCTAAACAACCTAACTAAAGCATCTAACCACATCACTTCGTCAATGTTTCAATCAATATCAATCCACACAACTCAAATCATATACACAAGCAAGCATACGAAAGAAATTACTAAACAAGGACAACCCCCCACCCCCCCCCCCCCCCCCCCCCCATAAAATAATATAAAGTGCGGTAAAAGAGAAGAGAGAGAGATAAGTCCCATAGTCGCTCTTGTGATGATGAGTCGAGCATGAAGTGAAGTCCAACGGATGGTGGAATTCAAAGGAACCTACAAAAAGGGGTAAGTGGGAAAAAATAAACACACAAGACTCGAAAATAAAATTAAAAACATCAAAATGTACAAAAGAAAAATACTTTTGTATTTTTTTAAAATTTTCAATTTTTTTAAACAATAAGAGATTAAAAGATTTGAATAAAAATAAAAATATAAAAAGGGAAAAAGGGAAAATAGATTTGAAATTATTATTATTATTATTATTATTATTATTATTATTATTATTTATTATTATTAAATTTTCAAATATGTGTGCAGATTTTATTCGAAAACAAGATAAAAAGAAGAAAATGTTTGGAAGAATTTTGACATAATTTTTTTTTGATTTTTTGTACTCTTTTATTTTCTTTATTTCCTTTTTTTTTTTGGAAATGGGTCGAAGTGAGCGAGCCGGTCTGGGTGAGGGTCGACAGGGGCGTCGATCGATGGACAATCGACGGTCTGAGCAGAGATTTCTGTCGACCAAGGCGTCAATCGACGGCTTGTCGATGGGTTATACAGAGAGTTCGTCGACAGGTCATCGATGTGTTGGTCGATCGACGCTGGCATCTGGGTTGCATCGACACGGCGTCGACGCTCAACATCGATCGAAGGCCTTTCTTGCATCGACACGACATCGACGCTCTGTGTCGATCGATGGCCTGTCGACGGGCTGGACAGAGAGTTCGTCAACATGGGCATCGATGTGTTGGTCAATCGACGCCTGCAACTGGGTTACGTTGACACGGCATCGATCGACAGCCTGTTGACAGGCTAGACAGAGAGTTCATCGACATTGGTGTCGATGGTGCGTCGATCGATGGGAATTCTGCAGGGCCTCATTTTCGCACCTTTGAACATCGTTTCTCGAGCAAACCTTATATCCTTCAAAGCCTGTCTCTGGGTATGCATAAACGGGCCTCAAACTTCGACCAACCCTCCAAAATATCAAAAATAAGAGAAGAGAAAAGCAAGAACTTTGGTTGCCTCCCAAGAAGACCTTGTTTAACGTCAAAAGCTCGACGACTTATATGAGTGACATCATCCGGGATCTAAAAATAAGTGATGGTCGTGCCATGCCTTAGTGTTCTCCAAGAGAAAGAACGGGATGATAATCACCAAGGCGGTCATGATAAGCAAGTTTTAAGAATAGAGAACTGAAAGCTCCAACTCGCTTTGGAGGTCGAAAATGCGAGTAGTTGGTCACAAAGAAGAGATCAAAAGTTAATCGCGTGGAGTGATGGTTGGTCACCGAAAGAACTAGAAAATATATCGAACAAATGGAACAACCCTCAACCAATTCAAGCTCCTTCATTTCCTTGATCACCACCTCAACACTTTCAAAAACATGAAATTCAATATCCGGGCTTAGGGAAGGAAGATCGGGCACCTCGAATTTAAGATTGAAAAATGCATCGGGCGGAACGATATGCGGATCAACAAACTCAACCTCCTCCAAAACTGGCACCACAACTCCACCATCATCTTAAAGAGCAAGTAGGCTCGAATCTATGAAATTCTCCGGGACCTCCAATGGCAACACCCCTACACTCTTGTCTGAAACTTCATCAAAAAGTGCAAGAGGGGTGATACACTCAACCAAATCCTCAATAACCACCTCTTTACACACCCCTCCCAAATGAGCGTTCAAACTCGAGTCACCAAATTCCAAGGTAGGCTCCACCATATCAAATATTGGCGCCTCATCTAAAGGAGGTCGGTTTACCTCATCACGAGCTTCGTTCACTTTTATGGGTGAAGTGGGTATGGCGACATGGTTGGAACATGGATTATTACATGAAGGAGACAATGGATAATAATCATAGATCGAATTATAAGAATATGGTTCACAAGGAGCATATGGATCATTATATCTCAAATCGTGATATGTGGTTGGGGGGACATAAGGCTCGAGACTCGGATCATAAGAATTTAATGTAGGAAGAGCAAACGGGTCATAGCTCGAAGAGTAGGAATTGGGCGGAGCATACGAATCATGGCTCTCGCTAAAATAATCAGAGGCAAGTGGGATGTATGAGGGGTTAAAGCACAGATCATAAGAAGTTTCAAGCGGGGCATAAGATTCATCAAATATGGGGCGATAGGAATTATGTGGTGGGCCGTGAGGACCAAAATCAGTATCGTAGTGATCGGGTTGGGCATATGGTTCATTGTGGCTCGAGTTGTATGAATTTGAAGATGAGGGCCATTGATCGCTCCACTGATGATCTCTAGGTTCAAGTTGAGGTGAGTAGAACATCCCCATGAACCGATCGTAAATTTCCTCCCACGTCTTCAAGGAGTCGGGCTCTAAATCTATCAACCATGTTCTAGCCCGATCCTTTAACGTGGAGAAGAAAAGTCGCATCTTCACTTGACCCTTCATAAGGCCTTGAAGCGGGAAAGTCCAGGTGATGGCATCGTACACTCGGATGAACTTCAGCGGATCCTTGCTCGCAGAGGCGGATACAGAAAATTACTTTTGGTGGGGCACCGACGTGGGGCACCAACACAGTAATATTTTTATTTATTAGAATTATACTCAAGATATTATCACATTAAATAACAATTATAAAATCTAATAAAGTTTAAAAAAAATATAATACTATTATTCTCGTTGAATTATCATATTTTGAAATCGACTTACAATTGTATCATGCTAATAATAAAAAAAYAACTCTTTCTCTATATATGTAACTAAAGTAATTATGCAATATTGATCTCTCCTGCTTACAATTTTATTTTATATACGTCATTTTGGAAAATACTCTTTCTACACTCGTCATCATCACGGGAGAAGTAACAATAACTCCAAAAGAAATTATACTTCTGAAAAATTTTAATGCTAGATTCTATTTATACAAATTAAAGAAGGCTAATTAAACAAATCATAATATTATTATGATTTCTAAGACCAAATGACTGCAATTTAAGTAAATTAAATACCAATAACAATAGTTATTTATTTACTTAATATGTTGAGAAAAAATCAAGTGACCAAATGCTCAAATCAATAAAGCATTCCCAATAATTGGTATAAATAATAAATCTAAAATTTATAAAGTTTAATGATAAATAAGAATCATCAATATGTAAACTCAAATCTCCGTAAATATTATAATTCTTTTTTTTTTTATATTATACATCAGTTATTCTAAGAAATTAAATATTATGGCTTAAAAATTTAAACAACAAAATTAACTAATGTAGAAATTAATACAATTTTCTTTTTAATTTACACTATGATTATTTTTTAAATTGATAACTATATATATATATATTATATATATATATATATATATATATATATATATATATAATATATATATATATAATATATAATAATTTGGGGGGGCCTGTGCCACCCAGGCCCCTTAATGCATCCGCCTCTGCTTGCTCGGGAGCCCATGAAAAACCGGGAGTTTCTTAAGATAGAAATCATCAAGATCGTACTCCCGCATTGCAGGGCTCAATGGAATAGCCGATCGAGGTGCACGAGAAGCGTATGGATTGCCATACGATTGAGACACTCGATACTTCGACATTCTCTCTCTCTATCTCTTTTATTTATTTTTTTCTTTTTCTTTTTTTTTTAAATGTTTGTTGAATCTCAGGCCTTGGTCGTCAAGGTACCTTGCATAGACAACACTCAATAGACGAGATTAAACGTACCGACATAAAATAACAAAAACAAAAAAAAAAAGAAAAATCACAAACAAACACTAAACACAAACAAAACAAATAAAAACATAAACATAAACAAAGATCACGAAGAGCAAAAATAAAAATCACGACCTTTAGCCTTCCCCGGTAACGTCTCCAAATTTTGAATTGAATTTTTTTACACTTACGTTTTATTAAAATAAAAGTTCGTCCACAAGAGAACATAGTAATTATAAGTGGTAAGTTTGACTCGAGTCGAATATCTCGAGGAAGACTAATCGGAAGCAGTTTTTATATTTGATTTCACGAACGAGAAAATAACAAAAAATCTAAGCTAAACACTCGATCAAGTTTTGGTTTAAAAGTTGTAATAACTAAGATGATGATTTAAATGACGAGCAATGAAACCAAAAACTTTGAAAATATTAAGAAACTGGGGGTCTAGGGCTCTCGATCAATTGGCATTTTATCGAACACTTAATCTACGAATTAGGGTTATAAATCCCAACTTGTAGATTAAACACCCAACAATCCCAATTGATGGTTCTAAACAATTCTAGGCACTAGACCCATAAAATCTAACCAACAATCATCAACAATTTAATAACACAAACCCAAAACGAACAAGAACACGATAAACATAAAAAGCTTAAAAGAGGACAATAATGGAAAATGAGCTTGAAGATCAACAATTATATTCATATAAACTTGTAACAATTATATAACGTAAAATCATGAAAATTTTCAAGAAACATAACTACGAAAGAAAAACATCATAACCCAACAAGAAAGTTCATAATCAAAGCCATCAGGAAATTGAAATAATTGAAGAAAAGAAATTGAAAGCTCACTAATTAAAAATGGAGATTTCCATCATTTAAACAGAAATATGCGATTAAGATTAATCTATGTCCGACATCCAAGCAAAGCAAGAATACTCTATTAAATCTAAAAGCTAAAATTGAAATGAAGAAATTGGAGAAGAAATGAAGAGAAAATGGAGACATTATTTTGGGCATTCAAACCCTGTGGGTTCAAGAGCTTCTAATGTGAGAATGGAAAGTTAATGGTCTGACCACCGATTTTGGAAAATATCCCCGTCGATGGTGCGTTGACTGGGCATCGATGGCGTATCGATTGGTGGTTGTGCTTCACGGGTCCGAGTCGTTTTTTCATCAAATCGATCCAGTTGTGATCCTCGGGAACACTCTTAGGCTTGATCAACTTCCCTAAAGCAAAGAAAATCAAAATAACATAAAAATCTACAAAAAGTAAACGAGAAATGTGAAAAACACTGAAAAGACGACAAAAGCTATGAAGACGCAAAATGAGGAAAAAGGGAATAAAATTTGACTAAAACCCGACTAAAGCACACATTACAAGACACAAAAACACACAAAAATCACACACAAATATGTACAAATCAGTTTTAAATGTCCAAGGTTGAGCTCAAAAGAGAAGATGAGAAAAATCGGGACTTGAGATGGATCCCTAACGATGAAAACAAGTGAATTGTAAGAGTTGCATAGGTAATATGCCATGAGGGTGAAGGAGCTGGATGAACTAAGAAATCAAGTGACGATGTTGGAGAAGCAGTTTGACGAGCTGAAAAATCTTATAGATTTCAAGCGGAGGAAATAAAGAAGCATATCGATCGGTTAGTGTACCAAGTCTTTTGAAAAATAGTATAGCAGTATCTTGCAATTGTGCCCGATGTTTTATGTTGCATTTTGTTTGTATGAATATACAGTGCGTAAAGTGTAGAATGAAATAATTAAAAAACTATTATGTCTTTGATTCGATACTGAACAATACTCCCTCCGTCTCAAAATGATAGTCTTGTGGTTAATTTCGCACAGATTTATAAATGAGTAGTTTATAGAGTTAAGTCATTAATTTAGTTGGTATTCTCCAATTATACCCTTCTTGAATTTATTAATATCAACTAATTAGTGTATAAATCACCGTTGGAATTGGTATATTTGTTATTAGAATGGTAAGATTTTACATTGTAATCATCAATTTTCAATTTACCACATTTAGAAAACTAGTATTTCAAGAATATTAATTAAGGGTATGTGTGGAAATTAAAATTTAATGATATGTTAAATATAGTAACTGGACTATCTTTGTGGGACGGACGAAAATGGAATACTGGACTATCTTTGTGGAACGGAGGGAGTATAAGAGATTTGAAAAGTGTTGGTGATATGCGGATGTGGTTGAGCTCGAAGTACATGCCGTAACTCAGGCTCATTCAGTCAAAAAGAATAAATCACCAGAAGGACAGAGTGCATCAAAGATCAATGATAAAGAGGCTTAAAGAGAAGAATCATAAAGTTATGCGAGAAAGTTCGAAAACAACGCCCAGTTCCTGAAAATGCTTGACGATAGATATTTTGTTGCGTAGGACATCTTGTACTTTTGAGTTGTTACAAATATGTTATTTGTGTGCAGCGAGACCGTTTACTGTGACAAAGAGGGGATGACAATGGTGGACACCGGAAGTATCAGGAACATATCGAAAGGTGTATAAATTATGTAAGTTTGCAATGGTGTTTTTATGCAATTCATATTACGGCCAAAATAATCCATAATTTTATTTTTTTTTCTGCTGTGATAATTAGTGGTGTCAAAACATGCCAAAGTCTACGGGACGGCCCGTTAGCCTGCGTACATGGCGTATCTGGGCTTCCATTTCCCAGGCTCATTTAACCGCGGGTTTATTTGGCCCGTCCTGTGAAGCCCGCGGGTTCTTGCTGGCCGGAGTGGGCTGGCCCTTTTTTTTAATTATAAATTTATAATTATAATTTATATTGTTTAAAATTGAAGATATATTTGTATTCTTTTATTTCCTGTCTGCCCGTTGAAGTCTTTAAATTATAGTAGTTTTTTTAAACTTTTTTTCTAAAAAGTTTTAACATAAAAGTAAAGTTTTATAAAAAAATAAAAATTAAAAACCGTCCAGCCTGCAGATTAGCCCATTGACTCACGGGCCTTCAATCGCGGGCCGCAGACTTAGGTTTTTTCGGCCTGTGAAAAAATAGGTCAAGCCCGCTCTGCCCAATTTTGGGGCAGCACGCGGCGGGTCAGAGTGGGCTGGTCCATTTGATAGTACTAGTGATAATATCAACATCTAATTATTTCTAAAACTGATGACAAAAGGAGATATTAGAACTCGAGATGGCTGCAGTAGTATAGATGTGAATCTTGGCTTCGCAGTCGCGTCGAAGGACACCCATTTGAATTTAAATTATGTTCTTGTACAACAACAGGGAGATACATAAGTTTTGTTTAACAAGATATTTGATACTCCTTATAAAAGCTGGTTACGATTACAAATCAAAGTATGAACTTGTTAAAATATGGAGTAATTTAAAATCACTTTTTTGAAAATGAATGGCACTCAAATCCTGGTTTTGAGTTTGAGTTACTTTGTATATGTTTGATTTCGTATTGATGGGTTGAATGTGTAGTTATTTTGGTGCTTGAATACTTGTGAATGACTGTGGAGTCTTGTAAAATGCAGGTAATTTTGTATTAAAACACTAACTAAAATTTTGAACTAACAAACATTGCAGGAATGAATGTGCAATTTATGTACGTTAGTTCATGAAACAATTGGTGCGGAATGAATATTTTAAGGATACACTTCACAAAGACGTAGTGAGGAGATTCAAGGCTAAGATAATGAAATCAATTATGATGACCTAGTGAATGCCGCAATGCTGATTCGTAAATGAACTATATTATTTATATATTTTGGTTCGAACCTTGTGGTTGTGTGGTTAAGTTATTTTTATCAATGTTGTATAACGACTGGATTGGTCTATTTTGATTTGGTAACATGATATTGAATAATTGTTACCTATTTTGGTATACCGCTTGCCATGTCACATACTGATTGATTAACAAAAATCCCAAACTACAAACTTACAAAAAAAAGGGTGTTGAATTGTGTTTTTATCTATGGACTAACATGGGATATTATGCAATTTAGGGTTTGTATGTATGTGGTATTCATTTATTTTTGTTTTATGACGTGTACTACCTATCTCAATATGCAGTTGCAAACTACGGAAATCAAAGATTGATAGGTCACAATGACTTAATGTTAACCAAAAACTTGTAAACAAGATATCCATACCACCAAACAATAATATTATTTCGTTATGCTCGATAAACAAAAACCAGACTGCAAGCTTACCTAGTTTTTTTTTTCTAAATTTAACACCATATTTTGTATGTTTGTAGTTTGATATACACAAATCCACATAACAAAAGTCGTTTTTGACTCAATCAATGTATTCTACTACCAATGTTACAAGTTAGAAAAATAGAATCATGGCGTAAAAATTGTGAACTAAATTTTAAGAATACTATACTCCAATTGGAGAAGGTGTATAAAACTACAAATCATTTGATAATAATGATTTGTGCGTATAAAATCTTACAACGTGCATTTGTGTGTACTTCTAATTTTGTGATGGGTCGGATTCCACAGTACAATTTCAAAATAATGAATTCTACAAGTCATATGAAACTTCACCAAACTTGACTTGATACATTTTTATTTACGAAAATGAGTTGGTTACGTAGTGCAATGGGGAGTAGGGTGGCAATTGCAGACTACGATTTATATTGTCGTGACATAAAGTTGAAAATCCATACTACGTAATGAAGTACCACACAATTAATCCTTAGTGGATGTTCAGCAATACATTAAACTCCCTCCGTTCCTAAATAATTGTCGTTCTGGACTCTTTCTCAGTTTTCATATTAAATGACGTTTAAGATATTTATCACCTTTTCTGTCTATTTTATCCCTATCACAATCCTAATAAATTCTTTATTTTTTAACTTATCAATAATATTTTGTGAAAGATAAGTTTTAGAAAATACGTAAGTATGATAGATGGATAAAGATAAATAAGAATTTTTTTTTTATGTAAAAGATAATTATAAATATTTAAGAGGTTGATTATTTGGGGCAACTTAGTCAGATTACACAATTCTTAATTATCTCATCCCAAGCCAGAATGTCATTTATTAAGAATCGGAGGGAGTAAATATTTGTAATGCATAGAATAAACAAAAGGAAACAATAATCATTAGATTGCATAGTTTTGTGGAATGAATTGAAACAACATGCATCATCACGTGTATTCAAGGGAGTGGCTCTTTACAACTTTATTTGTTGTGGTTGCTAACATTAGCACACCTACCACATTTTGTCTTCTCGGTATATACTCTCCTCTGGACAGATGTCTTTTCTCCTTCAGTCCTATGGGGTTCGCTTCGTCGATGGTGGAACAATTGGTTTTGTGTCATTCGGTTCTTTTGATATACCAAACATTGATACAGGTTGTATAGGATACGCGTAGTACCTTACGTATGTGTCTGAGTGGTAAACTCATCCACGAAAAATGCGATAGGCTTGCCCATCAGCAAAATTGATGCCAAAGCATGTGGCCAAAGGTAATGCACAAAGCTGCCACTGTCTACATGAACATGTTTTTTCAACAAGATTCACCTCGATAAATGGGTCAACGTGCACTTCAAATTTATACTCCGATGACCGAGTAACCAGACCCTGCCGTCCTTTAACAATGAGTTTTTTTTAACTTACTGAGAATCAATGGGCTTAAATCAAAAGTCCAATCTCTGCAATGTCTCTCTTTGGCTACATGAAGAAGTATTGCAAATAATTTCAAGCATAGTAATGCAGTATGATTATGGACTATTGTTTATAATTCCATAGTATAAACTGGAAAAGTGCCATGAGTATAGAATTAAAATTGAGTATCATAAAAGTTTTATAATTTGAACATAATTAAAAGCACAAAGATAATTTAGAATCAGGGATACGTAGCACAAATTTGTCTCATAATTCTAATGTTGTCAACCATGTTTGTGATGGGAAAAATTCTTTCTGCTAATATCCGATTATTGAAGGACTCTGCCGCATTCGAGCTCATTTCCTCGTACCTTTGTGACATCCATGCTATCAATAAAGTGTGCAGTTGAAACTCCTCCGTCCTTCTATAAATCTACCTATAAAATGTTTGAATATTATAACCGTTGGCACGTAAGCTACTTGTGTCAAAAGTCACTTCAGTCTACCGCGCAATTTCGATGAGTAACTCCTACCTCTAGAGGTATATTTCAAGTTTGTCTTCAAATGGTTCAAGCAATATCCATGTGGATATCTCGAAAATACCTTTCACACAACATCAAGTACACATAAGTTCCAGTCGGACACAAATATGACTTTTTGAAATGGAGAAAGAAGCTTTTTCAAATGCTCCATAAACCACTCTCAATTATCTGAATTCTCGGAGTCCACTACCGTAAAGTCCATGTGGTACAGATCTGAGCACATATTGAAAGTGTAATAAAATAGTCAATCGGGAAAAATGGATTCCATGGAATTGCGCACTAGTTTTTTTAAGAATATTATGAAATAGTTTTTATTTTCATTATTCTGCTTGATTTATTTTTGCACATTGGGAATATGTATGGAGGATTGGTATATTTATTGGGTACAAACACTCAAAAACGGACTCCACAAAGTTATGGATTAGTTCTTTTTAAGGATATTAAGAAATAATTTTTATATTCATAATTCTGCTTTATTTTTTTTGTACATTGAGAATATGTACGGAGGATCTATATATTTCTTAAATTTATTTTTCTATCAACACAATCGCAAAATCCACAGTACATATTTCACATCCATGTGTGGAATTACATTCTAACAGTTAAAAGGACAGATTCTTGGTCAAAATTCGATCGCAGGTTTACACATTACAATGTCTAGATCCTTGATTGAACTCTCATTGCATTTGCACACAACACTTTAGTTGGATTTTGTTGTTGTGTTTGTGTGGAATTCAATACTATTGTGTGGATCATAATTCATGTCAAAATTTTATACTATTAATAAAAAAATGCACTTGGAATGAAGATATTACCATAATTGCCATCCTTTTCAGTCGCACCGAGCATCTGGCCTTTGGACTTTCCTTTCAAGTGTGTGTCGATGATAAACAACATAGGTCCACAGAAATTGAATTCTTAAATGCAAGAAAAAATGCGATAAAAAGCGTGAGCTATCCTCAACGTCTAAGATGATGTGAGAGTTAGGGTTTGATTTACGAAAACACTTGATATAGAACTCAAGATCACTGAACGAGTCTCCAATATCACCAAGTACAAATTTCCTCACATTTTCCACAGCAAGATAAGTGAGTTTATAGGATATTTCTAACCCGTGTTGCCTTTCGAACAGCCGATTGATGTCGGTTGATCGAGTGTCAATATTAGTTTGAACATCTTCCAAAATAAGCAACGACACTAACTTGGAACTAACAAGGTCATGTATCATTGATTGAAAACATGATCCACATGTGTGCACGTTGTTAATTTGTCTCACGTAAAAAAAAAATCGTTGATTCGCTCCAAAGATGCATGCACAAACCAACCATAATTACAATCCAAACATGCTGTTGTAACCCTCGAAAGATTATTTCTCACCCACTTAAACTGAAAACATCCGTCAATTGCAGTTTTACGTAGTGCAATCCTGAATTCTTTCGCACCTCCCTCGAACTTTTTGCCCAAACTCCGATACCTCTTTCTCCTATCCCGCTATCAATAATTTTTTTGTGTGACTAGGAATTAGAGTGTGAAGCACATCCTCGTCATCTATTACAACGTCACTGTTTGAAGTCGTAATTGGCATGATAAGTTTACCATCGTTCAAAATGTCAACTCTAATGCATACTAATCCATATGACATGAAATCAATTTAAGTGGCTAGTACTACTCTCGGAAATTCAGGAATGGAATAATACATGGTCAATTTCGATCGGTTTAGTTGATTTGATCATGCGCAATCATTGCCCGATATCAAATTAAACGAGAAAATTAGTTCTACGCCCACCTCTACAAAAAAATTGGGATATGCTGACGGGAAACAAGTTGTTAATATATACTGAAAGATTACTGACGGGTCACTATGCTGATGGGCATAGACCGTCAGCAATTTGCTGACGGCCTATACCCATCAGCAATATTTTTAAAAAAAAAAATCTGACGGGCAACAAGTCGTCAACAACATATATTGTAAAATATATAAATCTATTTAAATGGATATAAAATAAATATAAAATATAAATTTATAATATTATAATTATAATACATTTGAAAATAATATTATATATTTATAATTTAATTAATTATTTATAAAATGAAATATATAATTATATTAATCATTTATAAATATAATATAATAATTTATATATTTATAATAATTTATATATTTATAATAATTATATATTGTTATATATTTATAATATATATATATATATAATATTTATAATATATATATATATATATATATATATATATAATATTTATAAATAATATTATATATTTATAATAATTATATATTATTATTTATATATCAAATATATTTATAATTAATAATGTATATTTCGAATAACATGTATTTATTATTATTTATAAATAATATATATTTGTAATAATATTATGTATTTATAATTAATATTATTCATAAATATAATCTACATTTATAAATATAATATAATATGATTAATTATAAATATAATTTATAATTTAATTTACATATCTAGTATATATTAATAATATATAAACTCTCACATGTAATTGACTTGGCGAGACGGTAACACCGCTCCTCTAGAGGTCGCGTGCTAACAGATCCGTCCGTTAACAAACAACGCTTTTTTTATAGTGCGCGGCAAGTAGGAATATAACTCCATAATCCGAAAAAGACTGTGTAAACATGTTTAACAAAAATTAGTAGATAATAAAATTCTCACGGTAATCTATATTTCAATTTTGTAGTATAAAATTATGTGTACCTACATACTACAATCCATCAAAACGAAATACTATGAAAACCTAGTTAGCAGTTCGCGAATGAATTAACATGATATAACTTAGTATATCATGTACGAATTATGGCTAGTATTAAAATCCTTGAAACTAGTAAAGAATTAGTATAAAACCTGTTTCAAAATCGGATTCTCCCAGACACAAAAGCAAGGAAAAAAGGACTATGCGAAACGTTTAATACTGTTCTAATTTTATGTAATTCACATTAGGTTATCCATTTTGTTGAGGAATTATTCTTGGCAATAATTCCTATTTTGTTATTTGTCTTTCTTGGGCACAAAATAAATTAGGGAACTAGATTTAGGACAATTTTATGTTTCCTAGTTTATGCACAAGACTTTAATTATTCCTAGATTATGTTTAGGATTTGTTTTTAGGATTTTACCAAGTTTAGGATTCTTAGTTGTCTATTTAAGACACAAGTAATCCTACACTTGACCTATGATTTTTTATTAGAGATTGACGCACGGATTTCTTGAGGAGAAGAACGCAAGAYGCACGACGCAAGAAAACGCACAAGGAAGAAAGAACACGACATACTACTTGGAGCCAACGATCGTGATAAACAAGATCTTTGAAGTTGCGTAACCAACGGAGAAGATCTTGCCATTACGGCAATAAGTATTTAGTATCAAGTTTCTTGATATTTAGTTTTCATATATTACTTTATAATTGTGTATTAAACGTGAATCGAAAGTAATATAGTTTACGGGTTTGTACACCCAAGTTCACAAGTATTTACTTGTGAACTGATTTTGTTTAAATCGTGTTCTCTTTTTAAATATCCGCTGCATAACCTGGTGTTATTTAGTCGATGTTGTTAATCAGTGTTGTTAATATTAATTAACAACATCACAAATCTGGTCCTTATTTTTAAAACCATAGACCTTCTAATTTTACACATTTTATAAACTTTTGATTCC
>BMAC01000093.1:1013658-1061868 GCA_014905375.1 Phtheirospermum japonicum
CTTCGGGGCGAATGGTTTTGTGTTTTACCCTCTTGATCGGAGGTTGGTTTCATTACCCTTTGGGGCGAGCTGTGAGCATTTTACCCTTCGGGGTGGATTGTGTGTTTTTACCCTGCGAGCGGTTGTTTTGTTACCCGTTGGGGCGGGCTGTGTGCGTTATACCCTTCGGGGCGGATGGCTTTTTTCAATAACACTTGGCGAGTTATTTTCATGATTTTTATATGGTTTAAAGTTGTGATTGTGTTATTTTATGTGTTTGGGAGATATGTGTTTGACTTACGAGATACTATGTTCTGGTATTATGGATGGTTATGTCTGTGCGAGCTAGTATATTTTATATACGAGCTGTTTTTAGCTCTATTGGATTATTTGTGATTCGTGGTGTGATTACTTTAAATCTCATGGTCTTATGAGGATAGTAAATATGATTGTGACTGGTTACGAGTTCGTGCGACCTATGTGCGAGTCAGATTTATTTGGCATTTAATTGATTGCATTAACTTGGGGGACTACATAGACGAGCTTTACTGAGTTGATGTGGCTTGGTTGTTTTGTTTTACTTGCATTAATGGGGGATTGAGTAGTTTTCAGTCTCATGTTAGTGTGTGGTCTAACTGTTTTATTCGAACTTGGGGAACTGAATGGTTTTTGTGGGTCATGTGTGATTTGATGTGATTTTTGCTTGATTCGGCATATATTTTATGAGTGTGTTATGGGCTAACACTTTTTTTAGGTCGATGATGTATTTATGGTTTTATGGATTTTTGTGCCTTTATGATTAACGCAATTTTGGGCCTTGATGGGCTATTATGGATTATGGTATGGGGTCTTGGCGAGCTAAATGATTATGATTTGTGGTATGGAATGATTTTTTGATCGACCTGTTTAGGTCGAGTAAATGGCTTATGGTGTTTTGACTTTTTAAAAGCATATGATTGTATTTTCTTATATTATTGTACTCGGTTAAAACTTGAGGCCGTGGAGGGAAGGCTTTATGGTTTTAGGTCGTCAAGTATGGAGTCTGGGGACTCGCAGGTTCTTGGACAATGGGCGAGCTCATCGAGCTGATTTTTTTGGAGGTAGCGATTTTATGTGGTAAATTCTTATGGGATGATTGATGTATATCCCGATATATCAGGTTGGATGATTGATGTAGAGTGGTGAGGTGATTTGTGCGTGTTGTGTGTTTTATTTGTTTATGATTGCATTTTTGAAATTATTGAGTTCGAATGTGATTTTAAGTCGGTGGATAAAAGTTGTGTTTTCAGATCGTCATATATATAGTTGTGAACTTGGTCTGGGGACTTATAGGTCGTCTCTCGCAAGGTGATCGTGCTATTTTAAAAAACTAAGTGAGCTCAGTGAAGTTGTACATTTGCAGGTTGCATGTACATTCTATAATTTATTGTGGAAGGATGAGTGTTATAGCTCGTTTTGTTGAGCTGTGTGATTTTGATATGTGGTTTGGTAAGGTAAAATGATGATTTACTTATTGTTTTTGAAGTGGTTGTGCTCTTGTAATTCTGTTTTTACATGTCCTACCTGATTTCGTGCCTCAATCAGATAGAACATGGGGGACTATCTGATGCGGATCAAAATGTCCATACGTAATATTATTTGATGTATGAGGTTATTTGTGGTAAGCGACCTCATTTATGGGAGAGGGTGTTCCTCCTAAAAGATGAGCGAGCTGTGTTGTGATTTTGAGAAGTGAGCGAGTTGGTTTGTGAAGAGTAGCGACCTGTAGTATGGGGATGAGTTTTCATATAGTGTCGTGATCTCTTGTGGTTTGGGTTGTCTACTTGAGCCCGATATGCGTGGATTGTTATGGGCCTGGTGGGCTGTATGCCACGGCTTATTTTGGTACTTTATTGAGAAATTTATTATTTATGGGAATTTACTATATGGGAGGAATCCTAATTATAAGACAGTTGTGGTATTTATGGAATTGTGGTGTGAGAAGGTAACCCTAAATTGTGGAGGATTCCTCTTATCTCTATAAAAGGAGGTGTATACCTCTCATTATTCTAAACCTATGATATCATTATATTGCATTATTGTTAAGAGTATTTTTCGCTTATTAACTTAAGCGTCGGAGGGCCTTAACGGGCTCGAAATCCGGCCCGTTCGAGGCGTTGTTTTGCAGGACCAGCGAGGTCGCTAGAAGATTCACGGAGGGCTTATCAGGTCGCTGTGACGAACTCAATATCCAATTCAAGTCGCTGGTCTCTTCTGAGGTCAGTACCCCCTATATTTGGTAGTTCAACTTTTTGGACTTATCAATTCTCGACATAGTATCATTTGAGAATTTTCTCAAATAAAAATAAATCACCCAACCCATACGGTTTTTCTCGTGCGGGCGACAATTTATTAGGTGCACCCTATTTTACGTGATGATATATGATAGTTATACGTGATGATATATGACAGTTATACGTGATAATATATGTTAGTTATATGTGATGATATGTGTCAAAAATTTAGAGTTTAGGGTTTACTTTTTTCATTTTAAGGTTTAGTTTTACATTTTAGGGTTTAGTTTTTCACTTTTAGGGTTTAATATTTCATTTAAGGTTTAATTTTTTATTTTTTTTATTTAATTTTCCATTTTAAGGTCCCGGCAAAAATCTATCATTCTGCCAGTTATATGTGATGATATTTGTTAGTTATATGTGATGGAAATTTAGAATTTAATATTCAATTTCAGGGTTTAGTTTTTCATTTTAGGGATTAATTTTCTATTTTTAGGGTTTAGTTTTTTGTTTTAGGTTTATTTTTTTAATTTTAGAATTTTAAATTTAAAATTTCAATTACTTGTGATGATACGTATTAGTTATATGTGATATATGTGATGATATGTACCAATTATATGTGATGATATATGTCAATTATATATTAAATTGGATGGAGCACCTTACAAGGTGCATTTTGGTACTTGATATACTCATCGTACGAGCCGTCATTACCCATCCCCACAGAAAACAAAAGGACCCAAAAAAAAAATAAAAGCAAGAACAAAATAAAATGAGCAGTCACAACCACATAAATTTAAAAGCCGAATCAAATTAATTTCATATATGAATGGCAAATGAAAAACTCCTCGTCTCATTTTCCCCTCCACCCAAACACACCGCAACAACCAATCCCACACACACAACAAAACGAATTACACCCACCACCATCCGATGACGATATTGATCATCACCGGGAAAAACCAAGGTCCGAGTGGGATTTCAGCCTCTCCACCGTGATCTCCTCCTCCTCCACCGCCGCCAACGCCGCCTCTGATGCCATTGGCGCCATCGAGTTCGACCACACCAACTCCTTCTTCGCCACCGGCGGCATCGCCCGGAAAATCCGGGTTTACACCGCCGGGAAACTGATACCCCCAAGAGCAAATGACGGAAATGACCCTGCCACCACGTTTCTTGACCACACAGCCGCGTGCGAGTTCTACCTGTGCACTCCGGCGAGGCTCAGCAGCCTCAAGTGGAAGCCTGGGTCGGGTTCACGGGTCATCGGGTCCGGCGACTACGACGGGGTGGTCACGGAGTACGATCTCGAGAAGCGGGTGCCCACTTTCGAGCGCGACGAGCACGGTGGGAAACGGGTATGGAGCGTGGACTATTCGGATCTGGCCCGGCCCCTGGGTGCGTCCGGGTCCGACGATGGCACCATGCAAATGTGGGACACGCGTTGCGAGGCAGGGACCCGCGTGGCGCGGGTCAACCCGGCCCGAAACCCAATCTGCAGCGTCGAGTTCAACCCTTTCGGCGGGCACCTTATAGCCGCTGGATGCGCGGACCGGAAAATATACGGCTACGATGTGAGGAAAATGGTTGAACCGGTTTTTGTCTTGGACCGGCACGGGAAAGCCGTTACGTACACGAGCTTTCTTGATCCGCAAACAATCGTATCGTCGTCGATCGACGGGTGTTTGATAATGTGGGATGTAGAGAATCAAAACCCAGTACGCACGTACAAAGGCCACGTGAATAATAGGAGATTCGTGGGGCTATCCGTGTGGAGAACCGGGGGTTTGTTGAGCTGTGGCTCGGAAAATAATAGTGTTTTTGTGTACGATAAGAGGTGGGCCGACCCGATTTGGGTCCGGGGGTTCGAACCGGCGGCTCGGCACGATGGGAGCTTTGTGAGCGGCGTTTGCTGGCGGCAGACGGTGGAGGAGCGGTGCACGCTGGTGGCGGGTGGCTCCGATGGGGTGTTGCAGGTGTTTGAAGGTGAAAGAAAGTTATGCTTGCTTAATTAGGGGAAATTGACAGGTTTTTGGAAAATTTAAGTTGGTAATAGTATAATATTGGAAGAGAAATTATTGGAATTAATTACTAATATTTTCATTGTTTCTTAGGTATAGCATCGAGGAGATGTCAAAAGAGAAACTCGAGACTTTTTCTATTTAGTTTTGTACTTTTTTTTTTTCCGCTTTGGAGACAAAGTTATATCAATATTAATATTATGTGTATATAAAATTATTTGATCTTCTGCATATCAACCATCAGGATTTTAAATATGAGTACGATCAATATTTATATATACACACACACATATTTTAAACGGGAAAAATACGTAATTATAATATATTTAAAAATAAATTATATTTTTACGTGTTTTGGCAGCGGATCGTGAAATTAGGTGATTTCGCATATTCAGTGTGCGATTTCATCATTTTTATTTTTTAATTATTTCGCATACTCAGTATGCGAAATCTAAATTTTATAAAAATTAGATTTCGCATTCTGAGAATGCAAAATCAAAATAATCTTTTTTATATAAATTAGATTTCGCATTCTAAGAATGCGAAATCACAATAATTTCTTTTTTACAAAAATTAGATTACGCATTCTGAGAATGCGAAATCACAATATATATATATATATGATTAGGTTCAAATGATAACCATGTTCATATATGTGAACCTAGGGTCAATTATGAACTTTAAATCTAATTAAATAGATGGATCAGATTTTTTGTGTATTTCCTTATTTATTTAAAAGCATTATGATTGTATAATAAAAGCACTAGTATATAACTAAAATATTAATAAAGCACTGTAATTGTATAATAAAAATACTGCTGAAAGCACGCAGGTTCACATATAATGACATGGTTCTATTTTGAACTCACCCTATATATATATATATATATTATATATATATATATATATATATATATATATATTAGATTTGGCATACTGAGTATGCGAAATTATTAAAAAATAAAATAAAAGTAATGAAGTCGCACACTGAATGTGTGAAATCACCTAATTCCACGATCCCTGACAAAACCCATAAAACATGTAATTTATTTTCAAATATATTATAATTACACAATTGTTTCCCTCTTATATTGTACTATTTAGTATTTAAATTCGTCCAACTAAAATAGAAATATATAAATAAGATGTTTTGCTGAATATATATGTTTACTAGCCCATGCCCACCGCCGCGGCCAATAGGTAGACAAGAAGAATCTAATTGCATGTAATGGGCCATGTTGGTTTATATGAAATGTAAAGTATTGGGTGAAGATTCTATCTTAAGTCTTTTTCTTTTTTTGTACTAACCTTATCTTACTATTCTTTCACCATCTTATCCATCCTCTCTCTCTATTTATATATAGACACACGCACGTACAATTCGATATATAACTAAAATGACTATTGGAAATAGGATACCACAAAGCCCGTTTGTACTGCCGTTTGGACTGGCATGTATAGAGATCGTAAATGTTATTTAGAATTTTGGACATTTAAAATTTATGTAAATATTAGTTTTAGGTACACTACAAGAATTGAGCATAGTAGGAAAGATAAAAGTCCTCCTTATAAGTATTTTTCATTGTTTTTGATTTATTGGGAGGACATGTCATTTTAAAATTATTGTTGCTATAGGCATTAGCTTATAGTCTATATATATATATATATATATATATATATATATATATATATATATATATATATATATATATACTGGTTATATGAGGTAATTATTTTATTTCTATCCAAAATTATTTTGTTCACATTTATTGTCTTTTCAACTGTTTTTTTTAATCAGTACACAATTGTTGACTTTTCAACTACTAATAAGATTTTAGTTATGTTCTTTTGTGCATATTTGCTCTGTACGAGTTTTCATATAATATTAAATTGAACATTGGAAATTCGGGAGATTTTTGGGGATCTGATTATAATTATTATCTCATCAATTTTAAAGCATCTATAATTCCATCATAATTTAATTTTCTTTGTAGTCAAAACTCTCGCTCTCTCATTTAACTTAAAACACAAAACGTTGGCAACCTAGATATTGAGTTATTTTTCATTCCGCCTCCAACCATCGCCATTTCTCACTAATCTGATCTTGCGGCGAAGAACTCCAATGTCTCCGGCGATTGCACCTTCGCCCGCCTCTACTCCTCCATTGAGTCTGCCATCGAATCCCTCCTTTAGGTTTTAGTTTTGTAACCCTTATTCTCACTTTTGTTATGATTTTGGAATTTGATTTTCAAAACTTTCTCTGTTGGCAGAGGCGGAGGCTTTCACTTTTTCTTCACAATTTCTTTTACACGGATCATTTGATTACTATATCGATTTGGTCAGTTGTGAATCAACGAGTTTTAAAGTGTATTATATAAATCAATTGATTTTTTCCATTTAATTCGATTGTTATGAGTTATCAATAAATTGGATAGATGGGAATATCAATTTGGTCGCAATTTTCGACTTCATCTCGGATTTCAAGGACCCGCGACGATTGGATAATTCTCTCTTTCTTATGTTTTAGATTTAATTTCAAACTTTGATGTAATTTCTTTTTTTAGATTATATTTAATTTCAAGCACCTACTTGGGTTTGTAAGCCTAAGAAGAATCCAAATACTCCTTTGCATTGTTACTTTTGATGCAATTTCATTCAAACTTTGTTTCATTTCTTAATTCAAATAAGTTTCCTTTCAATTCCATGTTTTATACTTTATTTTCATGCTTTGTTCTTCATTTCCATGCTTGTTCTTCATGTTATGCTTTTTGCCTTAGCACCTTGATTTCTTGCTTGATCTTAAAAATTGGTTATGGTATCTAGATGAGTGACACATCTAGATCATAGATCGGGTCTTAGATGAATTGGCAATTTAATTTTCATACTTTGTTTCATGCTTAATCCTAGATCTATGCTTTGTTGTTTGTTATTTTTCATAAAGTTTTAAACTTTCATGTTAACTTTCATTATTTTATCCATTCATGCTTTCAATTTTTGCTTATTTGCATTATTTAGGATTTTATGCATAGTTGTACCTTGTGCTTGCATACTTGTACTTTGTGAAACTTTGCATTTTCTTGTTTATTTTCATTATTGCTTTACATTTACGTATTGAGGCATACGACAAGGCATCCGACCCACTTGCTATTTCAATTCCTAGAATAGTTTAGATAGGTTAATTACTTTATTTTCATTTTTCCTTCACTTTTCCAAACTTGAAACACATAGATTTCTCAATTGAATCGAACTCCAAAAATACCAAGCCATGGTACAATAATGCACATATTGTACATAGGAAGGGAATTCCAGCTCCCACTAGTTCTTCGTCATTCCGCTGACAAAATTGATCTTTCCTTATATCTTCACTTTGACCAATCATGGGAGTGTTAGCATATTGCACTTATCCATATTTAATCGCCTGATCATCTTTTGATATATGCAAACTGTAAAATTTAGTATTCCACAAACTCGGGTTTTAGTTTAAAGTCTTAACATGACCGAGTTTTTCCATGATTCATGATCTCAAATTAAGAATTTTAAATAACTAGCGATGTCTCTTATTTCATTAAGAGTGAATATTATGTTCATATCATCGATATATACAACTATAATCACAAATTAGAAACTTATTTTATTTATAGATACGCAAGGGCATTGATTATCTTTTCCCAATCAAGTAGTCACTTAGACGGTTATACCACATCCGCTTGGATTATCTCAATCCATAAAGTGAGTGTCTCAGTTAAATTGCAAATGCACTTCGTGGCTTAGAGTCACTAGCCTTGGCAATGAAAGGCCAGCAAGCAGTTTCGTATATATATATATATATATATATATATATATATATATATATATATATATATATATATATCACGATCCACATAGAGATATGTTGTAACCACAGGTATAAGTTACATTCTCAGTTCTTTGGAATTATAACATCTATTATGGATAGTACATATCCCCACAGTCAATTCCAAGGCGTTTTGAGAAACTTTGTACTTCAAGTCTAAATTTGCATCTCGTGGCTTTATATTTTTCATTGCACTTTCTGACAAAACTTTGTTTATGACCTACAGGTTTTACACTTGGTGAGGTTAGCACTACCAGACCAAATACTTTTCTTGTTGTCAGTGAATTTTGTTCTATCTGGATTGATTCTTTAGAATTAGGTCAATTTACTCTTTGTTAACATTTCAATAGAGCGTGGTTCGATACTATCGTGCTCTATGATTCATTGAGCAACAATGTATATATCATCAGTGTGTGGATAATCTTTCCATCAACTCATATAAACTCTCATTGTACATTGAGATTTCTTTATTCTTTGGAAAAATATTAAACATCAGAGCGTCCTCCAGTAATGATTCATGGACATAAGTATAACCAGAGATAATCTCATGAGAGGAATTATCTTCATTGATGATAAATTGAAGTTGTGTCATTCATGCCCTCTTATTCCTTGGGCGATTATTGATCAAACCAAGTGACCTCACCATGTTCCTTTTGGAAGTCACGACCTCAACCACACTTCCACTAAACATGATTGCAATGTCTTAATCTGCGACATTGTGCCCTTTATGGGGACTTTTAACCTTGCAGACACATTTGCAGCTGGTATATATATAATCTCGTTACTTTAGAAATTGAGTCTTCTATACTTTGAAGATCAATTGTTCACTTTACTTTACTTTCACGTTACATTGTGAAATGCGGGGATCATAATGAGACACAGTGTGAAACTATTCATGTCGTTCCATTAGAAAATACTTTTTCTTATCTCCCCCTAACAACGGGAAGATTATCATTAGAGTGACAAATCCAAAGATTTAGCGGTAAGAGATCGTCTGCCAAAGGTTTCAAATAGCGGATTGGCTGTTGGAGATTCATATCCAACATAAATACTTAATCGTCTTTAGAAACCCGTATAAATGCACTGTGGGGCGCAAATAGGCACATATACTACGTAATCAAATATGCGTAGATATGAATTATCAGGCTTATATCCAGTTACCAACTGGTACGCAAAATATTTGATTAGCAGAGGTTAATAAACGAACAAGTAAGAGTTGCGTGCAATATTGCATAACCCTGTGCAGTGACAAATATATGAGTGCGCATAAATAATATCTTAGTCACAATCTATATTCTTTTCGATGGTGTCTTCTTTGAGACCTTATTGTATATGCACGTTAGGGTACAAGATGCATCACATCGATTTTGATTGAAATGCACTAGACATCAAATACTTTTGATGTAAACTCTCTAGCATTATGAGTCTGGGTGCTCTATAAGGATGGTGAGTCCTCAATCATACTAAATGTGCTAGAGATTTTGCAAATGCAGCATTTTTATGGACAATATGTGCCGAAGCATCGACCAAAACTATAAAATACTTAAATGATCCGCATTTTAAATGGTTATGTCCACATGTATCACCAATTGTCAATTATAAAAATGAAATATTATACTTTGTATCATTAGCATATGCAAGTCTCAATCATATAATTTATCTAATGAACAAGTTTTGAGAAAATGAGTGATGCATTTTTGAGATATGAATGTATGTAGTGCTCCTAGTACTTTAGAATGCACTAAATGTAATGGAAAAGCATTAGTTCGACACTATACTGTGCATCAGATTTCTATCTCGTTTTGTGTTTCACTCAAAATAAAATATGTCCATGTTAAATTCTTATAATATGTACCATCATACCACGACGACCAAAGAATTCATACCAGTCGTGTCAAAACTTAAATGAGTCAGTGTCTAAAAGTTCTTTGTTGGTCATATCTTATGATTCAATAATCAAAAAGTAGTAAAGTAAAATTATCATATTAACTCTAAAATGTGCTTTCTTCCACATATATTAAAGGCATAGTTCCATTCTCATAATATATTTTTTAATAATAATCATCAACATAAATATCATCAAACATAACAAGGTTTGTTTCGTTCTTGGTCCATACCGAGCTTTTATAACTATAATCAATATGCCACTAGGAATCAAGACTTTGTCAAATATAAATATCAATTCAATTAATAATTGTCTATTCCTCGACGAATTCTCACATTCTTTAGAGATATTTGAACAAAATAATTTTCATTCCAAGATTTTGATTTATTTTATAGATATGTTACATTATATCTTAATAGTATTACTCTTGAACCGTGTATGTAAATATGTGGTAAATAAACTCAAGTACATTCAATGCTTTATAATGAAATCCAAGATTTACCAATAAGCCAAAAATATTAATTAATTTAAAACTGGCCACATCACATAAATCTAACTCAACATAAACTTTAAGACCAAACACAATAGTCTAATATGAATAATTGATTATAATTTCACAAGTTTTTTGTAAAGTAAGAAACAAAAAGATTTCATCAATCAAAATAGAGGATATCCATTGACTAAGCAAGATTATTTGGGAAACCTCCTTGACTTATACCACGACCAATAAATATCACGAACTCTTGCATATCTTACCTTGTGGTTCATTCGTCCCACATAGGTAGGGATCAACATGTCTCTTCCCCTTTACTTTGAGGTTATTTTCACTATTCATATAGATCCTGGTTAGCCTCAAGAAATTTCTTTATCCGAAGGTCTAACTTGGTTTTATGAAGAATAATGTCATGTCTCTCAATGACTTGCTATCATAATTAGTATTATACAAGTGCATCAATATGTTTTCTCAAGTGAGAAAAAATAGAGTGAGATCGTATCTCTCAATTACTTATTTTTATTTAAAGTGACTTTCTTTTTCACATATGGTAAGACATGTTTTTAGTCGCAACATATAAAAGTCATTGACCCTTTTTAGCAAACAAACAAAAAAAAATTCACTAAGTTCTTGGGCTTTGAAGTAGTATTTCATAAAATTTCCAAAATATTCATTTAGAGCACATTCCAAAATTTATTAAAGTTTCTCAACTACATATACTTGCAATATAAGATTTGGGGTCAATATGAAGTCTCAAATTCATTAGACAATTGACTTTGACTTAGTTTGACAGTTCTTTGTCAGTTGGGAGTTGGTGGATGACATTTTGTGGAATTGTAGTTATTCTAGTTTCTACATCAAACGAATGATGGTAGTACTCAATTTATTTTGAGTATATTATTTTAAATTTAGATTGAGTTAATTCAATCAATTTCTTTAGATAATGAATTTGAAAGATATATGCCATACTCTTTCTTTGATATTATGTGAACATACTTTGTCATAAGACTTAGTTATACAATTCCTCATCGTTCATGAACTTTCATTATCATGAAAATATGCAAATGTACAATCAATGATACATATATTGAAAGTAAGTAGCTTATAAAATCAGCTTGAATAGAATTACAACATATATGAATGTATCAATTTATCAAACTCATGATTAACTAGACATATGGCAAAATCATTAAACATATGGCAAGATCATGATAAATCTCTCATCCAGTCATTTAAATAATACGATTTCTAAATAAGAATTCATCTAAAAGCATAAATAATAATATTTTACTCTACGAATAACATTAAAGTATTGAAAAATTTTGTTTTTGTCAATATTGTACATAAGGTAACATGTATACATGCTCTGTACTCCCTTTGTTTCTTAATAAGTGTCGTTTTAAAGTTTTTGTCCAAAATTAAGGAATATAATATTTGACCAACATATCCTCAATCAATTAATAATATTCCCATTTAATTACTTCCATTCTTTTCCTTTAGTAATTCTATTACCATAAATCTGTTTATATTTCTTAAATTAAGCGGGAATAAAATTGGAATAAAGTGGTAAAAAATTCTAAAATGACACTTAATTTAAAATAAAATTGAGTCTCTAAAATGATACTTATTTTAAAACAGATGAAGTATAAGAATGCACAATGATATATACCATGCCATATATTCATATGAAGAAATACTTATAATTTACATTTAATAAATAATAGGGCAATTCGAGTTACCTTGGAGGAAAGATACGATTCTTTCCTAATTTTATTTTTGCAATAGGTTTGTCCACTTTCTGATGACATAGACCTTCAAACCCGATCTCCACCATTCAGATTTAACCACTATGACTTTTGAACATTATATCATAAATCCGTCTTCATCCAAAGATTATATTGTGTGTAATTGAATTTTTAAAAGAAGTTAGGCAAACAGTTTTGGGAAATAGGATAAGCTCTACTCAAAATTCATTATATAATTCTTCAGGCCTCATTTTCGAATCTCCACCGTTCAGATTGAAGTTGTATATGTTTGGAATAACATATCCAAAAGTTTGGCTTGATCAAACAGCTCTATTGTGCGCAATTGTATTTTGAAAAACACTGCACATAAATTTCTACAAATTAAATCTTCTTTATTCGGAATTTTGTATATATTTTCTCGTATCACCAAATCCAATCTCCACCATTCAGGACATAAATTAATAGGTCTTGAAGGTTCTGTAAGAATTATAACGCGATCCAACGGTTGAAATGTGCGGAAACGATTTTTCAAATTTACAGCGCGGTTAGATTTTTGACGTACGAAAATTGTATAATTGTTGCTTTGGTTATGGAAGCTTATTTGTTCGATCACTCTCAATAGGAGAGTGTTTCGTGATGATAACGTGTAAAAGGAAAAACATAAAAGGAAAGAAAGACATAAAAAGAAACGAAAGAGACGATAGAAATTAGGGTTGTCTTATTCATCAAAAACTCATTTTATATACGGTATCAAATACATGTTTCCATAATACATAAAAATAACAGATACTTAAATTGTCCCTTAGCAATACATATTTACATAATACATAAAAATAACAAATACTTAAATTGTCCCTTATCAGTTACTTGTTGACGATTGCACACTAATTGTGTTTTTCTTTTAACAATAATTTAATTAGTATTTTTATTTTGCAATTTAATACACAGGTAAAAAAAAAAAAAAAAAGTTCTAACTGTAGCTGCAACAAAGACGAAGGGAAAAAAAAAAAATAGGGATCACTATTATTTATTAACAGTACCACGCAGTTACATTGACCCATTAACAAAACCTTTCAAAATTACCAAAAACTGCTCGAGAGCATAAAATAAAGAGAGATTTAAATAAAAAAAAAGTGCATCTGATCTAAAAAATAGAAAAAAGACATGTATAATTATTAAAATACAGCACCTCACCTCGTAAAATATTTAAAAAATAAAACAACAGACAAAGGACTATTTACCGTAATTTCCCCCTTTTTTAACACCTAACAATGGGCTTTTGCACTAGGCCCATATTCTGGGCCTGATAGTAGAACCAGTTACGGTCCAAGACTTTCGTGGACAACAACCCAACATGCATTATAAAGAGGAGAGCGAGTGCCAACTAGACCTATGAATCATATACCCAGTTCTCAAGCGCAGTTTGCAATTCTTTATGAATCACGATATCAGTTTCAATTTGCCTCGTCCGCCAGGTTCCATGTTTTTAAGTATTACCTGTATTAATTAAAAAAACAAAAATTGCAATCACCGAAAAATAGGGAATATAAAACAATTATCACTTGGGCCGCAAACGAGTCGAGCGGCTCACGAGCAGCTCGGTCAAGCTCGAGCTCGAGCTGCTCGATTATATGTGAATTTACTAAAATACCTCTATTTAATAGTATTAATTACAAAAATATCGTAATTTTATTAGATTTAAAACTAAAAAACTCGAGCCGAGCTCGAGCTTTTGTCGAGTTGATCTCGAGTCGAGCTCGAACATGCTCATTTCCTTGTCGAACTCGAGTTCGAGCACAAATAAAAAATAGTCAATCCTGACTCGAAATCGTGAATGCTCGACTCGGCTCGGTTCGTTTGCAGCCCTAATCATCACCCCTATATATTAATGCAAAATCCTCCTAACCTATGTATCTTCTCCGTATGCTTCGTTTAACAAATAAAAAATTCTAATGCTTCATTTGCTTATGTGTCATTCGAGCCTAAAATTTACCTAATTAAATACTTTTCTTTTTATTGTATCTTACCTAATTTAGTTTTTTTATTATATTTTTCCTTTCAATATTTTTTTTATTCTCTTAATATAAAAATAGAAATAAATCATATATAATTAGTAGATAAGATCTAAATTACTTATTTTAATTAAAAGAAAATTTACATATGAAATAATTTTAATTAAAAAAATTTATTACAAAAATAATTAAATAAATATTATTGATAATATAATTAAAAATAATTTTATTTTCGAAGTTTCAAATATTCTATATAGGTAAAATATGATTATTTACAATAATCTAAGTATGTAACTAAATATTAGTAATGTATTCAATCTAAATATAAAAATATTAAATTATAAACTAATAATTAATAAACATTGATTAGACACCAGTACAATGCGACACGGGTTGAGAGTATGATATCTTTTAAATATTTCAAAGTATATAACTAATAATTATTAACGAGTTTATTCTAAATATTAATATATAAAATAATTTAATAATAATAATAATAATAATTAATAAGTAGATATTAGACACGAGTTTAGAATGTGACGCCTTTTGAATTTTTGTAAGTATGTAACTAAGGTTTAATGAATTTAATTCAACCATCAAATATAAAATTATTTAATATTTATAATAATTAATAAATAGATTAGACATGTACAAGGTACGTGTTAGGAATAATTATTTTAATTTTTTATTTTAGATTTAAAATTTTGTAATTATCACAAATATTTTTTGTATTTATCTTTTGATAAGTTCCGTGTGTAATACACGAATGTTAAACAAGTACTCCCATTTTAAAATAAGTGTCATTTTAGAGACTCAATTTTATTACAAATTAAGTGTCGTTTTAGAATTTTGTACCACTTTATTCCAGTTTTATCCCCGCTTATTTAAGAAATATAAACATGTTTATGGTAATAGAATAACTAAAGGGAACGAATGGAAGTAATTAAATGAGAATATTATTGATCGATTGAGGATGTATTAGTCAAATATTTTGTTCCTTAATTTTGAACAAAAACTCTAAAGTGACACTTATTAAGAAACGGAAGGAGTATATATTAATGCAAAATCCTCCTAATCTATGTGTCTACTTCATATGTTTCATTTGGATAATAAAAAATATTGGTGTTTCATTTGCTTATGTGTCATCCGAGTCTAATATATACCTAATTTAATATTTTACTTTTACTATATCTTGCCTAATTTAATATATTTTTTTTATTATATTTAGCCTAACTTAATAGTTTTCTTTTGTTATATTTAATCTAATTCAATAATCTTATTTTATAAATAAGTCATATATAATTAGTAGAAAAAAATCTGGATTAATTATTTTAATTAAAAGATAAATTACATATGAAATAATTCTAATTACAAATAAAAACTTATATATGAAAATAATTAATAAACTTTATTTATAATAAAAGTTGAGATAATTTAATTTTGAAATTTTAAATATTTTGTAAAAGGTAAATTATGATATATTTGCAATAATTGGAGTATGTAACTAAATATTAGTAATAAACTCAATCTAAATATAATAAAATAAAATTATATAATAATAATTAATTAATATTTATTAGACAATGGCACAATGCGAGAAGGTTTGAGAGTATGACACCTTTTGAATTTTTCAAAGTATGTAACTATAATTACTAACAAAATTAATTTAAACATAAAAATATAAAATGAGTTAATAATAATTAATTAATATAGATTAGAGAAGGGTTGAAAATGTGACATCTTTTGAATTTTTATAAGTATGAAAATATAATTATTAATGAATATAATTTGAACATTAAAATATAATATTAATCAATAATTCTAATAATTAATAAATTGAACAGGGCACTGGTTGATATACACATCCTTTCGATTTTTTATTTTAAATTTAAAACTTTATAATTTTCACAAATATTTTTTTATATTTAATTTTTTATAAATACCGTGTAATACACGGGTGTTAAACTAGTTTAAATTTTATAGAAAAAAATGCAACTGTTGGGCTCAAGTTTAACATTGAAAATAAGGTAAATATTTGTGTAAGATCGGATTTATACTATTAAATTATTTTTTATTATTTACTTAAATAGATCCTGAAATCCACTCGATTTGCCCACCCCGCCAAAGTATTACAATTCTAGTTAAAAATATTATAATTTTATGTAAAATTATAAAATATTTATTTTATATAAAAATATTACAAAATATAGTTAAAGTGCCACAAAAGGTAATTAAAATTTTACAACACATAATTATCGTATCATAGATTCTCAATATCTGGTTTTTATTTTTACTTCTACATTTTTGTTAAAATAGGTTATTAAAATATCACAAAGTATTATTAAAGTCTCAAAAAATATAGTCAAAGTGCCACATATTTATGATATATTAATTATTACAATAAGTTGTTAAAGTGTCACAAAATATTATTAAAGTATCACAATATATAGTTAAAGTATCACATGTTATTATATCTTTCTATTAATTTACATCTATTCTTTACAGTAGATTTGTTAAAGTATCATGAAATCTAGTTAGAGTATCACAAATTATGGTTAAAGTATCAGATATTTCTAATGTCTAAAATTCTTTTTCATGTAAATATTTTTTACTATGGGTGGTTATAATATCACAAAAAAATTGTTATGATATCACAAGTTAAAGTATCACGTATTTATAATATTTAATTTCTGAATATACATACAAACAAGCAAACTAAACAAACTAACTAAATTTAAAAAAAAACTATCATCAATTTTTGTGTCCTTTTCAAGCACCAGC
The DNA here is from genome assembly GCA_014905375.1 of Phtheirospermum japonicum. Lineage (NCBI taxonomy): Eukaryota > Viridiplantae > Streptophyta > Magnoliopsida > Lamiales > Orobanchaceae > Phtheirospermum > Phtheirospermum japonicum. Next base: position 1,030,701 of record BMAC01000093.1, read on the forward strand.
AACATATCACCAGGATGAAGAATATAATCATCAAATTCAATCCTAAAGTATCACAAAATCTCCAAAAAGCGTCCCAGGTTCCATTAAAAGTACTACAAATATTTTAGATATAATTAGTCAAAAATTATAAAGTAAAATATTTCTGGTGTCTTAGAAGATGTCTTTTGGTATTGCATATTTATGATCAAGAGCAACACTCATTGGCTTTGTTATTATGTATGATTGTTCACCACTACAGTTCAAAGTATCACAAAATACATAAGAATGTCCCATATAATACAAAAAGTTTAACGGATACAAATAATAGCATCACATAATAATGTGACTGATTGTTCACTACTGTAGTTCAAAGTATCACAAAATACTTAAGAATGTCACATATAGTACAAAAAGCTTAATAAATACAAATAAGAGTTTAATAAATACAACGTGATATCCAGACTTTATAACACCATCGCAGTTAAAAGTGTCACAAATAATAGTAAACATATCACAAATGTAAGTAAAAGTATCACATAATAACGCGATATCTTAGTTTTACCTAAGACCATTATATGCGTATAAAGTACCACAAATACTAGTAAATGTAATATATATATATATACTAGTAAAAGTATCACAAAAAAACAAAATGTCGTGTATGCATCAATATGGGCAATATTTTCAATAATATCTTCGATAACAATCAAATTAGATGTGTTCATCTACAACATAATCTTGATTTATTGATGCGTATCAAAAAATGGGACTTTCTCAAAAAATAGTATGATTTAACAAACTCCTTTTTGAAGTAGCAAAAGCCATGGCATTGACACAAACATTTAGATTTCTATAATAAATTGGGAGAAATGATTGAAGTAATGTAACAAAATTTATTCTCAGCACGTTAAAGAATAAATATTCATGCCATTAAATTTTATTACAATTGTTAGATACTCGTCCGTCAAGTTCCACTTATTATCGAGTATTATCGAGCCATTGCCAAAAGATTTGAGATAAGTTGTTCATATATTTGGTGAATCCTCAAGGAATTAATTAATTCTAAAATAGTACTCAACAAATTATGAAGTTCAATTAATTAATTAATTGAAACAGGTGCTAAATAATTAACAAACAAAAAGTTGTAACCCAAGCCTGTTTCAGTCACTAATGATATATACATTGGAACATAAATACTATACTTTATTTAATATTTAGGTATAAATATTGAGCAACAAATTAAGTATAGATACTTGACAACAATTTGCAGTCTTGCTGCATAATAAAAATTTATTATCAAAAAATATCGGCAAATTAAAAAAAAAAAAAAAAAAAGTTAAAAAAAATTGTGAAATAAATCTTCTAGATTAAAAAAGAAAAATTGAAACTTGGTATGTACCATATGTCCACAACACGTGTTACATAAAATATGAGAAAAAATTGGTAGGTCGCATGGAAAACGAGGAAGATCATTATGGTAATCTTATCACAATTACTGTTCACCATTTTTTTTTTTTAATATTACTTTCATCTTCTTCTTCTTCACAATCTTTTGTAATCTTGCATAAAATGTGTACACGAAACAACTTTACAAAAAAACTCATTTTCTCTCTCTAAAATCTCTGTTTATGTCTTTGTGTGTTTATATTATCTCTTCATGCATGAAAACACACACACCCACACACAGAGAGTAAAAAGATGCAGGAATGAATCTGTATTTTTAATTTATTATTATTATTATTATTATTTCAAAAGAAATTATAGAACTAAAATTGAATTTCAATTTGTCCTTCTATATTACTTTTGTGCACTGTGTTTAAAATTTTTTTATTCAATTATTATTCATTTTTGGGTTTTTGCAGTTAATTGAAATTTCTAGATTGTGATCGAAAATGGGGAAAAAGAGAGAAGTAAATAAAATCAAGAAGAAAAAAGAGAGAATTGCATGTTGCGAACAGGAGGGATTGAGAAGAGGGGCGTGGACTGCTGACGAGGACATCATTCTCGTTGACTTCATTACACAAAATGGGCATGGCGGATCTTGGCGATATCTCCCTAAACTTGCTGGTAATTCGTTTTTACCCCATGGGCTAATGACAAAAACCACCCTCAAGCTTACTCTAATTATAGAGGTTTCCATTTATCTTTCAAAAGTCACAAAATACCCCTACATGTGTTGCAAGCCCCTTTGGAATTTGTATTTACTTATCAATTTTCAAGGGGTGTTTATAATTTTGAAATATAATTGAGTGTTTCTTTTTAAGGGTAGTTTTAATACTCCTTCCGTCCCACAAAAATAGTTCACTATTTTATTTTCGTCCGTCCCTCAAAAATAGTCTAGTTATCATATTTAACATATCATTAATTTTTTCATTTCCACATATACCCTTAAATAATATTTTTAAAATACTAGTTTTCTACCTCGTAAATTGAAAATTAATGTTTACAATGCAAAACCTTACTATTCAAATAACAAATATACTAATTCCAACACTGTTCTATGAGTATTAATTGACATTAATAAATATCAATAAATTCAAGAAGGGTATAATTGGAAAACACTAACTAAATTAATTACTTAACTATGTAAACTACTCATTTTTAAACTGTGTGAAATTAACCGCAATACTATCATTTTGGGACGAATGGAGTAATTAAACCCTTATCCTATGTTGATTTAACCTTAACATCAATGCTAATTGTCCAACTTTTAACTTAGTTAGTTGTTAAAAGTGATTTTAGGGTCTGAGTTAGTTGTTAAAAGTTGTTAAAAGTGATCTTATAGTATCAGACCGGCCTCACACGGCCTCACATGTGAAGTACTCATAATATTTATGGGAAAAAAACTTTTTGCCCCACAAACTATGACCATTTTCACAGTTTACCATACAAACTATTATTTGTGACAAACCGCCATACGAACTATGCGCGAATTGCAGTTTGCCCCCTACACAAATAATAGTTTGTATGGTAAACTGTAAAAATCAGAATAGTTTGGGGGGTAAAAAATAATTACCCCTAAAATAAATATCTTATGAAACTTAAGAGGGATCATTTTTTGTTTATTACAATTACAGGTCTCTTGCGGTGTGGAAAAAGCTGTCGGCTTCGATGGACTAACTATCTTCGACCCGACATTAAACGTGGTCCCTTTAGTCCGGACGAGGAAAATACAATTATTCGTCTCCAATGTACCCTCGGAAACAAGTACTTATTATTTTTCTTTATTTTTATTTTGTAATTGAAAGTGTTTAAAAAAAAGAATTAAGCTTCATTTTTGATAAGCTAATCTTTTCAGATGGTCTGCCATAGCTTCCCATTTACCGGGACGAACAGATAACGACATCAAGAATTTATGGAACACGCATTTGAGAAAACGCCTCGGCAACAAAGTACTCGATGCTCCTAAATCGGTTGACTTTACGAAACGTGAATCCCCACGCGACGGTCGTGATTCCTTCGATTTTAAAATCGAGCACAGCCCATCATCACAAACGCCCTCGTTTGAAAAAGTTGATCAGAAAATGGAACTTCTAAATTGCAAGAATGAAGTGGTTTATTCGGATTCGTCAAAATCATACGACGAATTGGGCGACGACTCGGATGCAATGCTGAAGCTATTGCTCGATTTTACTGATATCCAAGATTAGCCATGCTGGAGAAAAGTGATGCTGCAAAATGGAAATCGACGTGAAATTGCAGTTTTAGTCCTGTAACTCTAAAAACGTGTCGTAATTTGTTGTTTTTATGGATTTGTGGGAATTTCAAAATTAAGAAATGTGCATGTAAACGCGAAAATTTGGCGTAGTTTTTTTTTCGACTGATCGAATAATTTTTATTTATTTTTTTGACTGATCAAATAAATTCAACTGCTAAAATATGTGCTTTATGAAATGCAATTCGGGCTCATAATTAAATGCAATGAAATGAAACGTTAGTGCTCAAAAAACATTACAACAATTTCATACCACACAGTACAACTTATCAAGATTCTTGCAACTGTTTTGTTTTTTCACAAATACATACAGTTATAACTTATATATATCTTCATCTACAAACAAATACCACACACCTTATGCACACATGCTAATGAAAAAAACAAATATTAATCCATTCTACACCATATTACCACACAATAAATCAGCAAAATAAATAGAGAAGAATGTAAAACCCACCCAAAAAAAAATGCAAACTTAAACTTAAGTTTTAAATCAGACCAGATATATAATTTTCAAGCTTTTTTTTTTTCTTTTTCTTTTTTCAAAAACAGCCAAGCAGTTTCTTCGGAGCCGTTCCGGTTGCGCGATATTTCGCCGATATCTCCTCCGCTTTTAGAAGATCTTCGCCCCGTTTGGCTTCGACCACCGCTCGTTTTTCTTCGGCGGCCTTGTGGATTTGGGCCACCTTGTTTTTCATTTTCTCTACGTACTCTGCTTTCTTTTTCTCCAGTTGCTCCTACACAACGAGCAAATGTAAAAAAATCCGCTTTCAGAAGAAGTGATTTATCATAGTAGAAGAGAAAAATAGTTGAGAATCAAAAGTTGGTTCTGATTCCAAAAACAAGCTAGAAGTTGAATGAGCAATGGTCCGGGCCGGGCCTAACTTCTTTCGAGATGCCATTTCGGTGGCCCAAGCCCAACCCTCAGGTGAAAAACTAGTGCAATTTGAGGTCGGGCCAACTCAGTCCGCGGGCCTAATGGACCGGGCCAGAAAGGGTCGGATTTTCTTGGGCCTCCAAAGTATGAAGCCCAAACCCTACCCTTTTCAGGTCGGGCTTAAAATTGCTGGCTCTAGTTAAGAGACACTGTTTGATAAATTAAGTTGTAAAAGTATTTTATTTGTGTATCTAAAAGTCAAGCCAGGTGCATAAGTTAAAGACACCATCTCTTTTTTTTTTTCAAGAAGTAAAATGAAATTATTAATTTTGATGCCTTTGACAATAACGAAAATCCGGTCAAAATAATCAAATCTGAATTTATCAGATAAATCCACCCAATAACGAAACTAAAATTTAACAGAGTTTATTAAAATTAAAACCAATAACATAAAAAATAAGAATTTGTTATACCTCTATCTTCTTAAGCTCAGCTTCTAAAGTCGCCTTCTTGCTGTTCTCCCAAGCTGCAATAGCAGAAATCTTTTTTTGGGCCCTGTAAATAAGAGTAAAAATAATGAGCTCCATAGTTTTTTTACATGCTACTATATATTTATTATATCTCCAACTAAAAACCAAATGAGATGAACAATGCTAGTTTAGTAATTCTGGTGAAATGTTAACATTTTTATTAGAGCCGGCAAAAGTTCGGGCCTAGGTTGGGCCCGGCCTATCAAGCCAACACAGAAGACTGGACTGGTTGGAATTCAATCGGGCCACCATTATTTTCTTTGGATCAGTCCAATTCAAATCACATTTTTATACTTAAATTGCGATGGATCTCTTGGTTCAGGCCAAAATAGGTTCGGTTCGGTACAGGCCCGTATAAATATAGCCAAGCGAGGCCCGCCTTTATATTCGGGCCGAGCTGAGAATTGTGAGCTTCATACATCGGTACAAAACACAATCACTAATGTTATTAAATTATCATTGAGCCCTTGCATTGTTAGCCTTAGTGCAATGTTCCTTTTAATAAATAAATAAATTAATTAATTTAAATGAACATGGCATGCTCAAGAAAGAAAAAAGCACTTACTTATTTTCAGCTTTTGACTTCTCACTTTCTTCCCATGCTTTTATTAAAGACAACCTCTTTTCTGTTGCAACGCGGGCAAGCACAGCATCTATGAAAATTTCGAAGGAGTTAGAATTTTTACTCTTTTTCTTGATTCATTCACTTGAAAATTAGGATTAATTTAAAAAACTACCCTTCATGTTTGACATAATTATGAAATAACCCAGTTATGTTTCAAATTACAAATTACATCATCAAAATGGGGGTGTTTGTTAGGTAAATACAAACCTCAGTGCGTGTTCGTAACACTTTAAAGGTAATTTTAAAAAATGACTGGAGGTTTTTTTGTAAATAGGCTAAACTTGAGGGGTAGTTTTGTAATTATTCATAAAAGGGATATCAATTCCAATCAAATGAAATGAAACACTTGATTACCTCTGTCTATAGAACCCTCTGGTTTCTTATCCTCAGCTGCTTGTGGTTCTTCAAAAATAGACATAGTTAAACAGAGAGCTTTAGATTATTTCATTTTATTAATAATAAATGAAATAAAATTTTAAGTTAATTAATTCAGTTGAAACTTGAAACTCATCAAGTAGTTTTTACAATATAATTTATTAAAATTCTAACCAGCAACTCATAGCACCAAAAAGTTTAAAATATATAAATAAAAATCATAAAAAGTAAAAATTGCTTTCAAGTCCAAAATTTAGCAAGAAAATTACACAAAAAAAAAAAAAAAAAAAAGCTCCAACCAACTTAATTAGGCTGCAGTAAAGATACATAGAAAAATTCCAATTCAAAAAAAACTTTTATTTTATTTTCAAGACAAATAGAAAAACACCATATTTATTATTATTTTTTTCCCTTTTTTCACAAATAAACCACAAAATCACCTGAAATATTATCATCACATACATGAATCAAGACTCACACACGAACCACACAATTTTAACACCCAGGCAAAATCAAATAAACAAACACACCCCACACACAAAAAAAAAAATAATATTAAATACATAGACTAATTAAAAGCATATATAAAGGGGAAAAACATAATTGAAGTAAATTACTTTCAACTACGACAAGGGCTTTGCTCTCGTCGGCTTTCTCTTCAGCAGGTGGTGGAATTACGGTTTTCTCCTCCGCCACGTCCTTTTCAACTTTCTCCGCCGCCACGTCTTTCGGAGCTTCAACCTTCTCCGGCGCCGGAGGAGGATCGGAACAAACCTCCGACTCGACTTTCTTGGCTTCCTCCTCCGCCATCACCTCAGAAAACTTAGCTATTTTTACTGAAATGAAAAATAGAAAGAGATTTTGAATAATAAAACGAGGGTGTGAATAGTGGGAAAATCAGATATATAGAGAGAGATGATTGTGTGTGGGAAGGAAAAAGAGATTTTTAAGGGTTTTTATTTTATTTTATTATTATTTGTTTGAGATATTGAGGGAGTTAGTTGAAGAAAGAGAGAGGAGATGGTTGATTGGTACAAATAAATTGTGTGTGTGTATCGGCCTATTGTGAGTTGGCACACCATCACATTATATAAATTTTAAATTTAGAAGAAAGATTTACTTAAAATATTTAAGGAATAATAAAATAAAATAGATAACTTATAATAAATATAGCTATAAGACTGCATAACTTTTTATCCCGTATTTAGACGTGTTGAACTGGTTATTAACTGGCTGGTAAATTAACTGACGGTTAATTTAATCGGTTCTTGGTTAACCGTAACCTGATCGTCTGAAAACTGGTTAAGGTTACGATTAAACTGGTTAACCGCCGATTTTTTATTTTTTTATTTTTTAAAAAGCAGTCGATCGACCGCCGGTTGACTGCTGGATCGACTGAAGGACAGTGAGTTTTGTTTTTCGAAGGCAGTCGATCGACTGAAATTCTGTCGATCGACTGACAGGCAGTCGATCAACAGAAATGCAGCCGACCGACTGCATAGCAGTCGTTCTTTTTTTTTTAAAAAAAAAAAGAACGACTGAAGGACAGTGAGTTTTGTTTTTCGAAGGCAGTCGATCGACTGAAATTCTGTCGATCGACTGACGCTCTATATTTTGTCGATCGACAGAAATGCAGCCGATCGACTGCATAGCAGTCGTTCGTTTTTCTTTTTTTTTGGAAAAAAATAAGTTTAAAGAAAAAACGACTTGATTTTAATTCTAATATAAAAAATTAAAATTTTAACTTTTAATATTAGAATTAAATTGCCTACGTATCCTCGAAAATGAATCAAAATCCCGTATTTCTTTTACTTACCTCACTTACCTACTTACCTATTCGTCGTTGTCGTTGCTTCCTGAAGTGGTATCGTAATAGTCGCTCTCTTCACCTTCATCCAATTGCATTACTTGTTCTCGTTTTCGGCTTTCACCCAATCGTTCATCAATATTTGATTTTCAAGGTTTTTGGATGTTAAGGTAGACCGACGCTCATCTAACATATAGCCTCCGGTGCTGAAGGCCTGTTCAACAGAAACTATCGAAACAGAAACGACAAGGACCTTCTTGGAAATCCTAGAGAGTGTGGGAAAAATACTGGCCACTTTGGACCAAAACTACACAAGATCGTTAGTAATACCATCGGGTTTTTTTTTGGAACCGAAGTCGGTTCAAAAGCCCCGAAATAACTATCTAATTCCAATGATCGACTAGCACTAGCCCTTTTCCGTTTTCATTTAGTATTTTCAATCAATCTCATATATGGGGCTAGAGCTGCTCGAGAGTCGTTGGGTCTTGTATTAGAAGTGACGGGGGAAGGGGACACATTAACATCACTATAAGATTAAGATTGATTGTAACCATTAAAAAGTTGAAGTAAAGATTGTTGTGCTCCGTGAGAAACACTAATAGGGCTAGAAATTGGAAGTCGACAAGATTCTAAAAAAGGTCCTAACGCATCGTAATAAACTTTAAGTAAGTTTTGAACACCCTCCATCCGATAATTCGGGTCTAAAATTTTTGCAATCAAAAAAACATCGGGAATGTAATGAAAATATTTGACTCATTTACTCAATATAGTATCGATACATTCACCTAATTCAGAGTTATGGTATAAAGCACTACTAACAATTACTATTTGAATACAATGATCAACAAATATTGAGGAGGTAGGATAATAAACACCAGATAAGGCCACGGTGGCATTGTTAAAAGTTTTTAAAAGGGACATCATATTATAGCAATCATCCCATATATGCGAAAACAAAGCGATATCGACATCTTCATTATTCAAAAATGCACACAATGGTTCTCTATATTCAAAAGTATCATTAAGTAATTTATAAGTAGAGTTCCAACGACTTGACACATCTAATGAAATTTTTTTTTGATGCAATTGATTGGCCTTGCAAAATATTCGCCATTTTTTTTTGAAGCAAATTATGGAAACGTTGATAATATATAGCACTCCTAATCGGTTGAATTTTAGATTTAAAAAGAGTTAAACAATCTTGAACACATAAATTCAAAATATGACAAATGCATTTAACATGAAAAAAGATTTCGCCAATAGCGGGTTGACAAGAAACTTTTAACAAATCTAAACTAGCCGTATTAGCGGCGGCATTATCAAATGAAATTGAAAAATTTTTGTTAGTTAAATGATACTCAGACAAAACAGTGGAGATTTTTTTCGAAATATTCACCGCCGTATGTTGGCTATCAAACTTTCTATATGCAATTAAATATTTTTGCAAAATCCATGAATTATCAATCCAATGGCAAGTAATTCCCATATAATTATGATTTTTAAAAGAATTCGTTCAAATATCTGAACATATAGAGACATTATGAGGCAAACTATCAAATATTGAAATCAAATTCAATTTATACTCACCGGTCATTTTTTCAATATCGCGAGTCATTTTATTTCGTGAAATTTTAGTGCTAGATGGATTAAATGCACCCCTAGTATAATCTTCATAATGACTACTATGTGCATGATTAAAAGGAAGACTCAAAACGGAAATAAATTTTGCAAGAAATTTTCTATGATTACTTTCGGTATATTGAAATAAACTAGAAGAACTCGTACCTTGGCCGCCGGTTCCGACGCCGACGGTAAATGGAGATGAGAAGTTTAGTTGTGTTTGAAAACTACTGGCGCCGTATTTGTCGGGATGCTTCTTCTCCATGTGGTATTTGAGCGACCCGTAGTCTCTATTATTTTTAGAACTGAAGGCGTAATGAGACGAGCAATAATTGCATTGCGCTCGAGGTTCGCCGTTGATCGTCTTTTTTTTGAAATGCAATCGGAAGATGGGGGAAAGAAATTCCCTCGGTTTTGATTGAGGCGGTGGCATATCATCCGCTCCCTCCTCATCTTCATCCAAATTGACGGCGGCCGTCGCTTCTTTTTCATTGGAGCTCGGTAATTCCTCTTCAAAATTAGTTCGTTACGAGTCAAAGTTGATTTGATTATATAGGTTCTCAACTTTTTTCGCCGTCATCTCATCGGGAAACATAATCTCCGGCGGTGATCGGAGATTCTCATCGAGATTCTCGACCTCGACCTCGACGAGAAGAGGTAGGAGTGTTGGTATCGACATTACGGGAAGAGTTTGTCATAGTGATAATATAAAAGATAATTAAGTAAAACGAGATTAGGAAGGAAGAATACGAATATTATTGATAATATTATTTCTTACACAAATTAGAAACTTGACTTTAAACTTGAAAATATAAGAAAAGAAGAAGAAGAAGAAGAAGAATAAAAATAAATTGATGTGAGGATTAATATTGAAGAGTAAGTATTTATAAGTGTCAAATATAAAAAAAAATTAAAAAAATAGCCGTCGTAACCTACTGTTAAATTCTTGAACTTAAGCCACTAACATGTGGTCAAAGCATAAATTATAAAGCACTATGCTCTACGGTATAAAATAAGCTTTTAAATTTAACGTAAATAACTTTAAGTGCGAATCATCATATATAATATATATACTTATGGGCTCAATGCCTCAATTACAAAATTTTAGAAATTGCTAGGGAATGTGCCCCAAAGCATGTGTAGTAGGGTTTGGTGTTGACGTTATAAAGGGAAATAAAAGCCCTCAACTCTATATACAAATAACCGTTATTTGGAGAGTGTAATAATTGTCTTTAAATGTAAGTATACTAAAAGTGGTCCTATTTCGGCTGGCACTTTTAACTTACCTACATCACCACGTTGCTTTTCTTTCTTTCTTTTTTTTTTCCCCTCCCCTCTTTTTGGCCTTTTACATGCCAAAAAAAGCTGAAAATTCTTTATCGGTTTGCTTTTTTTTTCTTCTTCTTAAACATAGTTTGCAAGTAAGGCGCAATAGCTACGTTTACTTAGGAGATTAATCTTTGGTTTTAATATTGTGTTTATAATCTATAATTTATAATTACTATGCAAGAGCCAAAAGAGGCTCCATAAAATATGCAATGTAGGGATACGTCTTAGTTCAGAGTGTTATTGCTTTGAAAAGTGCAATGAATAAGGATGTATCCTATTGATTAAGTATATGAATAAGGACGTAATATTTTTGTCTTATTTAAAAGCCCGGTTTAACCGAGAAGATGGGAAAAATGTTCATGAGTTTTTTAAATGCAACTTAACTTATAATTGTTGCATAGTGTGTTACCCGTAAGGCGATTGATAAAATGCCTTCACTAGATCTACCAATGGGAAATATGTCTGTGGTAAGTTTTTTGTGAGAATCATCGAAGGTTTGTTTGTTCGGTAAATCCCAGGACTTGAATCTGGTTACCCTCGAAAAATCAAGGGCATTATAGTTCTTGAGAAAATCGAGGGGAGAAAGGCCATCGTTGCCCTCGAAAAAACAAAGGGTAGAGATGACCTCGGTTTTTTTGAGGGCCACGCACCCAACGTTTTCTCAAATATTATTATTAATCTTTGTTTTTTATTAAAATACCCAAAAAGATTTACAAACTAAAAATAAATAACTAAAAAAACTCATTAACAAACAAGCAAATAAATTAACTAGTTATATAAATTTCATAGAATTTACGATGATTCAATTTGTTCAACAAAGTTATTGAAAATATCAAAAGTTTATAAAAATATCTGATCAAAGGAGTCCTATGACGGAAGAGGCTGTGGCGGGTACTGATGTAATCGAGCTAACAGCTCAGTCATCTACGCGTTCACCTACACCTGAAATTGTCGTTGCTCCTACCGCTGTTGCTCAAGTAATAGCTCGGACTTGTTATGTCTCTGTTCCATCACTTGTTGAGTTCGTCTCATGGCCTCTAACTCCTCCCTCTACGTCTGGAGCTGCGCCTCGAGCTCCCTTACATGAGTCATATCGTGCTAGGAAGAGGAAGAATCGTTGCCTCTAAAACCCTTCATAGCAGCCAAATCAGTCGGTGCCGTAATATCGGCCCTTACTCAACCCGACGACATCAAGATAAATAAGGTCAGGATCAACCTCATTATCTGGATCCTATGAAGAAGCACATGCCACATCCAGACGTCGCTTGTACTCCTCCTGAAATACAAGTCGTTAGTAAATTCTACATTAAAAATAAAAAATAAGTTAAGTTATAACTATTTAACATAAAAAGAGACTTACGCTAGTATTACTAGATCTCGTATCGCCCCACGTGTCGTCGCTCTTCTTGTGTGTACGTAAAAAAAAACCTGGTATGCAGTGGTCGGCTCACCCATCTTCCGCTCTTGTATCCAAAAGAAATTATCAGATAATTAATATTAAATAAATAATGTGTTATGATGTAAAGTTACTTCCGATATTGTGAGAATAATCGATCGTAGATCTAGACCCCCCCAGTGTGCTTCAACATCCCAGTACCCGGACCAGCAGGCTCGCTCCGCCTATTGGCACTACATTTTTTGGACCTCTTCTTATTCTCGGGTTTATCTCATTCTACATTCCATGCCCTAGTGCACAATATATCAAATTTAAATCATTTGTAATAATAAGAAATTTATAATTTAATAAAAAGACATAAGAAAATAATTTACCTCCAGACCCCCTTGGCGCCTGACCAGTATGATCATGAAACTGCTTATACTCGTTAAGCCGATTATCATACTTGTCCCCCATCATGAGGAAAAATGTCACATGTTAGCTTATGGAGTATACAGGTCCATATTCCAATAACAATGATCCTACAAAACAAAATAATAATTACAATTCAATTGATATGTGATTCTAAAGTTCCATTAATAATTAATAAATTAGTTACCCGAAACATGTCCCACCACAATCTACAAATATGCTTAGGGACCGCCTTATACTGCCACCCGGAGAGATGGAGCTCCTTCTCCATGATCTCTAGAAATATGTTGGTTAGTGTGACCTCCGTACTATGTAGCTTGTAATTGTGTTTGTAGTTACATTATTTAGTAATAACGATGATTAGAATTTTGTAATTATTGATGTACTTATTTCTTTCCAGCGATATAAATAACATATCGCCTCTTTAGTGGGCCTGAGGGCTGTCGGGATGTACCCGCATCGATGGTGTAGGTGCAGACAAATATGGTGTCGGAGCTAAATGATCAGTAACAAGGACCACGTAATCATCATCAAAACTAGCTAAATGATTAGTTGACTCCATATCTGATCGACCTAGACTGGACCCGCGTCTACAACCCCTCGATATCGATAAAAATAAATATAAATATAATAAGAGCATTTCACAAATTATGAGTACATGTCAACCATTTTAATAGATCCAAATATAAATCAATGGGTTAAAATAAGAGCATTTTACAATATGAACAGTTATACATATTTCAACAACAATGACTTCCTTTAAAACTAATCATCTGAACCGACACTTTCACTATCAAAGTTATCACAAAACTCATCTTCGTCTGTGTCTTGTTATGTATCTTAAAATGAGTCAATCGCTCGTATCGTGGATACTGTTGATCGAATTACATAACACGTGTAAATACATACATGCTTAGTGATATTTCTCTAGTAAAATTCAGGTTAAAATCATCTTACGTGCCTAGAACGATATGATATGGTTTATTTAAGTAATCATATTTTTTAAATAACCTTTTGTATTTATTTTAATTTAAAAAGAAATCAAGGGGAATTTGTTTCCCTCAATTTTTTTAATTAAAATTTCTTTAAAAAAATATACTTATCGATCAATTGATATTTTTTGTGTTTCTAAAATAATAAAACCCACCTCGTGGTATTTTCACAAAAATAATAACGCTTCATTACTTTATCTTTCAAATAGAATAAGTTGATCGCTCGTATCGTGAATACTATTGATTGAATTACATGACACGTGTCAATACGCACATGCTCAGCGATATTTTTCTAGTAAAACCCGGGTTAAAATCACCTTGCGTGCCTAAAATAATATAATATGGTTTATTTTCACGCAATTATATTTTTTAAATAATTTTTTTTAAATTAAAAAAATCGAAGGGAAGAAATCTCCTTGGAAAACCCCAAGGGCATAGGATTCCCCTTAGACTTCTCTGAGGGTATTTTCTTCCCCTTGGCTTTTTAAATAAAAATAAATAAATGTATTCACCGATCAATTACTATTTTTCGTGTTTCTAATACAACGAAACCCACCTCGTGGTACCTTCACAAAAGTAATGACGCTTCATTACTTTACGTTTCCAATGGAACAAGTCGATCACTTGTATCGCGGATACTATTGATCGAATTACACAACATGTGTCAATATGCACATGACTGGTGATATTTTTCTAGTAAAACCTGGGTTAAAATCACCTACGTACCTAAAATGATATGATATGGTTTATTTATACGCAATTATATTTTTTTATCTATTTTTTATTAATTTAAAAAAAATCATGGGGGACAAATTCCCCTCAAGTTTTTTCGAGGATATTCCTTCCCCTCGGTTTTTTCGAGGGAAAAATGCACTCAGTACATTTGCCATTGGAAAGTCTTCGGTAATATTGGCGGCAAATATTGGCGTCATGGTTTCGAAAGATTTATCGAGGGGAGCATTACCAAAGTTATTGAACCTCGATAATGCCCTCGGTAAAATGTGACCTCAGCATTGCCCTCGGTAATTTCATGGGCAATTTTTTCCTAGATTTTTTTCTCAGTAAATACTATTTTTTTAAGCAAAATGTGACATATTTTAGTGAAATGTGACATATATATATAAGTTAATTATTTGAGTACAATATAAAGTGTAAACTTCACATGTTTTTTGTTTAAAAATGATGATATTGATTAAAAAAAGTTTGCAATTTTAAGTGTAAACGTGACACCGTTATATTTTAAGTTGGAGTAAAAAAGTGACACATTTAGTACAAAGGTGACTGGTTTTAGTGGAAAGTGACATGTTTTAGTGCAAAGGTGATTATAAGTTAAATGTTTGGTTACAGTATAATGTGTAACCGTGACGCTTTTATATTAATTGCAAAAGTGACAATGTTATATTTTAAGTTAAATGGTTAGTTACAATGCAATATGTAAGAGTGACAAAGGGATTATATCCAGTAAAGGCTAGCCCTCCTTCTTCGAGCTCAGATTATGGAAGGTGACAGTTAATGTTCAAAGGTAAGCTTATTAATTGAAAAGGCGACACATTTTTTTTATGAGTGCTTCATTACAATATAATGTGTAAAAATGATAGATTATGGTGCAAAAATGACATATTTCAAAAGTGATAATGTTATTTTTATTTAAATTCTAGATTATTATATAATGTTAAAAGTGACAGTTTTAAGTAGAAAAAGTGACATATTTTAGTGCAAAAGTGACAATATTTATGCATAAAAAAAATATTATACTTGCATTCAAATAAAAACTCATAAAAATGAAACGTATTATCTAATTTCATTTTGTCTCCATGTTTCAAAATGATAATCTAATGCATCTACTTACATTACCATTGAATATAACACACCGATACCATCAAAAATATAATGCTTCACATCAAAAGCATATATTGATCGCAAAATACAATGCACTTGTGCAACATTAAAAATGGTCAAAAGAATATAAAATCAAATCCTATTTCCTGGATCTCGTTTTGTCCAGTTTCTTTTTCAGAGTTGTCTCTTCTTGCTAATTTACTAATTCATGCTTTCTCTTATGGTGCATCACCTGCATTGTCGCATCTTTCATACACATACAAATTGAGAAAGAAAAAAAAAAAGCCTAAGTAAATAATTGGAATGAGCAAAATATTCAATGATATAGTTAAACAAGGTCTAGTTACTAATGAACCCACATTTCATATTTTGATTGTCGCCTAACTTAGTTCAATGAACAAACATAGCTCTTCTCATTAATCTCACTATATTGTTAACATGAATAATTAAAAACTACATTTCATTGTCAATATTGCATTAATTAGAACAAACACTTGAGGGGATTTGTTTGTAAATCAAATTATCTATTTTCTAAATTTGGTTCGAGTAAAAAAGGGTTTGTACTTTTTACCTAACAATTCATGGCACCAAAAATTCCTATCAATCAATCATTAACATCTAATTCAAAGACATGAAGGGTAAATTCAGAAGGCATCACAAATATCCTTCAAACAACACAATATTACTGGTGGGACCCAAAAATGCCACCGAATGTGAGTTGTTGTGTTTGGGTTTGACAGCGCCTCGCCAGCCTCACAGGAACCACAACTCTATAATCCTTTTCAATATTTACCAATAATAAATTTATTATTTAAGAGGATAAATTAATTATTAATATTTATAAAGTTGTATTTCATTTATGTGAGAGGAAATTAAGGGTCCACAGCAAAAAAAGTTAAAAAATGTATCCCAACTGTTGGTCGAAATCAACGGTTGGAGCTTCAAACTCAGATTCCATTAGATTAATTAATGGACAATTATTGGGAAGTGATCAATACACCAGAAATAGAACATATTTTTATTGAAGTTTTTTATTTTTAACAAAATTAAATTTTGGTTCAATTGTAGAACGAATCGAGAGGTTGAACGAGTTTGATCTCAACCAAGAACAAATCAAGCTCAAATTTGATATTTTTCGATGTATAGATATTATCATATTCTTTTATGACAAACTGAATCGATATCAGAATTTAAAAAATCAAGATCAGGGTTTCAAACTATTTTAACGAACTTATTATACTAATTCTTAGAAATATTATTCATATATAATAAAAACTATTACAAGAATTGAAAATTCAATATTTTAATCATGACGCGTTATAATATACAAAAGATTATGAACATTGATACTTCAAAATTTTATGAGTTAACCTCATATTTTAAATTTAGGACGTTCGAATGAAATTTTCGAACATTGTAAAAATGTTCGAAAAACACCAGAAATTTAGGACTTCGAGTGAACTCATATATATATAGAAATCTTACAGAAATAACGTCATTTTGAAATTGATATTAACATTTATCCAAAATAAATATCAAAGTTGAGTGTGAGAGCTCATAGATTCTATGGCCATGGAGACGTGTTGTGTGGGCAATAATATTAATATGGTTGCTGTTGGGCCCTTCAATTGGAATATTCATCAATGCCATCACTGCTTTGTCTTAAACCCACAAAGAAATAATCCCAAAGTCCACATTAATCACTCATTAAAAGATTAATCACTCATTATCTTTTAGCCAATATAAATTCAAACCCATGCTCCAAAATAGTAAATATAATTTTTTAATTATTTTTTTTGGTTGAAAAATCAGTGTAAAAAATCCACTCTTTAATGTATAAGTCAGTTCAGGTCTTGAAATTATATTTATCGGAATTATTTAAATAATAATATATTTTTTTTGATGTGTGTATATGTAGCAAATGGTCCTTTTGACAAGGACCTCTTGATGTATTTAGTTGGCATTTGCTTCAACCAGACCCCATAGGAATTTTTTTTTTTTTTAATCTTGATATTAATTCAATCTTAAATCAAGTGCATTGCTTAAACAAATCTAATCACTCCTTTTAAGCAACACTTCTAATTATTGTTATTTGAGTAATTATAGTCTGGAGTGAGCGCATACAAACAAAAGATGTGTGTAAATGTAAATAGGTCCCCATAAAGGTAAGCAAAAGAGTATGAAAAATAATTATTGTCCATGTCTCACCATGGACCATAAATGGACAACTTCATCCTTAACTTCATCATGTGGTTCTAACTTATTGATGTACATCTTTGCCAAATTCTTCTAAAGCTTAAAATCCAGCTAGTTATTTATGCATATAATAATAAATAATTATAAATCCAGCTAGCTTAGTTATTACAATTTTTTTTTTTTTTTTTATCATTTCTTGTTACTATTTTTAATTGGGCTTTTTTATCCTATTTCTTGAAGAAATTGAATATATTTGCCTCCGGGCTTTGTATTGGACCTGGGCCTTTTGGTCTTCAAAAGTAACCATGCAAGTATCTAACCAAAAATACTGATAATAATACATTAATACCCCTAAATGAGTTGATCTATAGGAGGAGTAAAACCTGAACTAATAATTTTGATTTTAAAGTTATTTTATGTGTAATTATGATAATAGTTATAGAAATGTGTAAATAATTTCCTCAAAACTAATTTTGTTTGAATTAAACTAAGAAAGTTGTAGATATATTATCATCTTATTTTGGCTCAGCTTGGTTCGATTGTGTAAATCTTTCGGACTCACAAATACCCTTCAATGTATTTCAAACACTCCCCTTCTGTAATTCTAAAAGAAAAATGGGTTTCATTGTAATTAAATTGATTCTCAAGGGTAGTTTTTGTAATTACACTGCCAACCAGAGATGCTGAGATGAAATTATGCTGAAGAAAACACTTCAACAAAGGTAAAAATTTAGCCTGTTTTTTTTCATATTATACAGCTTAAAATATAGCAACATTTATGGAAGGATAAAATTACAAAACCAAGGAACTTGAAAAAAAAAAAAAAAAAAGTCATCAAATACAGCATACAATAAAATAATATATAATTCCACACACATCCATCGAAACAACCCATCATCACACGGACAGCTCCGTCTTAGAAACGAGAATACCGTCCGTATCCGCATAAAGCCACTCGCCATCGCATATCCGGGTCCCACCAATATTCACGGGGCCGTGCTTTTCTCCAATCCCCTTCTTAGCAGCTTTCACCGGATGCGCAGCTAGAGCTCTCACGCCAATATCCACACCCGTTGATCTCATCGACGTCCCTTATACACCCGTTGACAACAATGCCGGCCCACCCGTTGTTCTGGGCTTGGACCACCGGATTACCGCCCAATATCGCACATCTTAAGCTACCGCCACCATCGACGACGAGGACTCGGCCGTTGCCTTTTTCCTCGAGAAACCCGCGTACCAAAACATTGTCCTCGAAGACTTTGAGGGTTACGATTGGGCCCGAGAAGACTTGGCGCTGGCCGTAGATTTGGAAAATGGGCTGGAGGGCCCGGAGCTCGCCGCTCAGGATGAGCTGAGGGTTCGCATCGCAAACTTCGGCTGTGGTTACCAAGGCCATCCTAGAGAATTTAAAAATAAAAAAAAAAAAAATCTTTCAGTGAAATAAGCATTGTGAAAAAACAATTCACCAGAAAAAATTAACTTTTAAGATTTGGAAAATAGCCCTTTGTCTAACATATACCCCTTTGTAAGCAAGAAAATATTTCAAAACCCCTCTTCACATTTATAAAAATATTACGGTTAACTCCTAAATTGTAAAGGTGGAATCAAACTTCAGGGGTAATTTTGAAAGTAAGCTTGTTTTGTTTTGGTTTTTTGGTTTTTTTTTTTTTTTTGAATTAGGTCAAACCTCAGGGATACATTTTGTAATTATCATGAGAAACTCTCTATTTCAACTGCAGCAATATAGAAAGTTTACTTGTTCTGATAATACAAAGAAGACATGTATCAACTTCAAAGCGCGCGCGTGCACACACACACACAGAGGGACGTAACCCCAATATATTGGTTGTTTAGAGCTCTAATAATTTCACTTTCTTACTAAACATTGTAAAAAAAAATTTAATTAATATATATATTTTTTTTTTATCAAAATTGCTACTAATTTATAGTTTATTTTGAACTTTATGTATAGTTATTTAAGTAATTGTTAAAAACACCTAAAATATTCACATTTTACTATTGTAGCTCAACTCTTAGCATTTACAATTTTACACTCACTTAAATTTAAAAAAAAAAAAACAGAATGACTTTTGGCGACTTTGCTTGACCAAAATATCTTCGTGGCGTGTTGGATTCCCATTTTTATTTTCACAAATGGCTTCCGATTTGTTAACTTGCCATGCCGCTCTATATCAAATATCAAAAAAGCAGATTGGACTAATAATCCATGAAACATGAAGTGCCACTAGTCTGTTAGGAATAAATATCCGCATATCGTGCAACATCATACTAGCATTACAATTCTTTTGACTATACTCGGCAGATAATCTTTCTGATAGATTGAGCAGTTAGACAATAAGAATGATCATTTATCTCAATAGATTATGAGCAATATTTCTCTTGCAAGAGAACAACACAAAATACAAACCAAATCTAAATTTGCATTTGGATTGAAAAATTTGCAGACATGATTTCAAATGTATATCAAAAAAAAAAAAACAGATTACCCAATGGAATTGAAAATTCCATTAACTTCAAATCGTTCGATCCAAATGAAGCCTAAATTGTAAATCCCTAAAATCTTTAATTCACGCAAAGCAACATCAACCAAGTAAGAGGACTTGATGCGATATATCATAATTAACGCAGGCATGAACATGATCACGTGTTTAACATCTTAATAATCGATCGATTATCCAGTTTAAAAAAAAAAAGGAATATGACAAAATAAAAAATAAATAAATAATATTCAGAATAGGAATCATCAAATGATCAGAAAACACATCATATCCAGTTGAAAAGGCACAAATTAAATAGAGAGAGATCAGAGATCGTACGATGGCAGACCGATGAGCTGATGCGGATCCTTTTGCTTTCGAGTTTTTTTGGGGCAAACAGTTAGAATTGATGGAGAGTTTCAAAAACCTTGGAAATCTGAGCTCAAATTCTCAGATTGGGGGTTTATATGAACCGAATTAGGGAAAGTATAGTGCTTTTGGAATCGAGAGGTCGAAGAAGGTGATGCCTGATTTGACGGCGAATATGAAAACCCCATAACTTTACTGAAATATTAAATGTGCCCCCATCTTTTGACCGTTGTGCATATTTTATCCTTTTCGTTCAATATAATAACATTATTATGGTGGCAAATGGCAATGATTACTATTGGATCCCACGTGCTCATTTGATGATTGGCATTTATTGTCAATTGCACAAGATTTATTTGATTTAATCTTAATTTATTTAGTCGTCTTTAATATTAACGATAAGTTGAAATGTTGTTATTATTATTATTATTATTATTATTATTATTTTATTTTGCAAGCATGAATGTTTTAAGTATTTGAATCAGTCAACTCGATTTTCAAATGGAGAATATAATAAAAAATAATGTTATTTTGACGTGAATTTTAGAGCGAAATAATGTGATTTATTGAGCATGTGTTATGAGATGATTTATTGGTATAATTTTAATATTCATAAGTCAAAATATAATAAAATACTAGTAACTATTAAGAAATTGATATATGTTATGTGTTATATTAGACAGTCATAACTCTTGATGTGACTTGTATTTTTTTGGATTCGTAAAGTATTATGAGGTTGACACGTTAGCAAATTACACGAATAACTTCAATATCGTCTTAAAAACTTTTCTTTTAATCTTTAATAGTTTGGAACTTAATTAAAAACACGTTGGTGAGAGAGATTGGATCAATTTTGAGCTAATAAACTTATAAAATGATATATAGGTATTTTCGCTTGAAAATGATCATTTTTGTAAGTTTTTAAGTAAGGTTAAACTTGTATTTAAAACCGTATAAAGAGGTCATTATTGACATTTGCCATGCAATTGTGTTGGATTCGAAAAGGTGGTGGTCTGAGATTTTTTTCGAATCCTTCTTCCTGTTTTCTTCTTCCGTTAAATTTTTTGTTTGGACTGCGCATATTTGAAATTATTTTCATTATTGGCTAATTTCACGGATATATTTGTTTTTTCCTACAAGTGTTATTCCAAAATTTCAATCGTTTGATTGTATGATTGCAAACGATCGCAGCGTAGCGCGGGTCATCTGCTAGTATATTATATTTATCCCATAGTATTTGCATGCAACATGAATTATTTTTAAGCTTACATAATTATAAGAAATAGCAGAATATTATGATCATTTACATGTGTCATCTATCTAAAAGCTCCGCATGTCATGAGCTTACACATAAATAAATGTTTAAGTAAAAACATTTTCCCATGGAATATAGAAATACTTGAAAAACATTTGCAATTTTATTTTCCCATTTCGAGAGGCCGAGAATCTTTCGTTGTAAAACTGGACAGGAAAATTAGTGCCCAACGTGGTATGAAAATATTTGTTCATGAAAATGGGAAAAACTCGTGTATCAATGTGGTATGTGTGCTAATTGTTGTGTTTTTTTCATTAATTTATTATAACAATAAATCAGTAATACAATAAAGTGTGTATGTATATATACAGATATTATATAATCTATAACTAAAAAAAAATATAAAGATGCATTCTCCGAAGACTGACTTGCCATATTTTCCTCAAGAGGACCTTTGAGGCGGGGCTTGGCTGCATTGATGGGTATATAAATTCATAATTTTGATTTGATTTTCCAATTGAAAATGTATTATCTTTTTTGCATACAAATGACAATATGAGATGATACAAACCTTGCACACAAACTAGCATAAACGGGCATGCACAGCAGTTTGGTTTTTGCTAGTATCATGAAATGCCATTCCTTTCCAAAGAGTATAAAATGACAATGGTCTTCATACCTGTGCAAGGTAATAATATTCGGCATCGTGACATGTGACTTGAAATGACATCTATTTCAATATATATATATATATATATATGAGTGTGTGTCAAAAAAAAACTTACTGGGAAGACTTGTTGGTGAAGCGACAAAAGCCTCACGCACTCAACACTCTTCAAACAAAAGTCGGGTATGCTTAATAAGTATTCCCTATAAAGTAATGGAATTGTTAATGAGAAAGAACAGGTTGAGTTTGATGCATAAGAATAAAAAAATAAATTAAGGGATAAATTAAAAAAATAAATAAAATTGAGATTTGAGATAATTACCCAAAAAAAACAACAGAGATTTTTCAAAATTAAAAATAAATTGAAATTTGATTATATTTATCCCAAGTGGATTTTAAATTAAAAACAACAGAGATTTTAAATGCGAGGGCCTAAAACATAGTTAAACCTCAAGTGGATTTTGCAATTTGCAACAAACTTTGAGTTTTTTATTTTGTTGTTTTTTTTAAACTCGTCCAAACCCCACCTCATGAGTTTCTTTGTCATACTTACTTTGCTTCCTGTGGCGGAACGTCTCTCAGCCACTCTAGGTCAATACTACCATGATCTCTAACCATCCTTTCAAGAAAATCCTGCAAAAATTTCAGCAAATGAACAGTTTTCAGAACAACGAGAAAAATCTGTCAATTTTGTTATAAAAGAAAATACCAAAAATCCATTTTAATCACCTTGATTTTACCAGAGAGTGAATAGTTTGTGCCCCTTTTCAAGATCAATGTAGCCAGATCGTGATACGTTGTTTTTCTAACATTTTCCCAATTAACAGAATCACGATTATAGTCTGTTCTGTTTTTTGTACAGTATTTTACCCTCAATTCATCCCAATGGTTTGTTACTTGTTTCTCCGCATCTTTTCCTTTTCTTTCCTCTGATGTAGATTCAGTTTGGGATGAATTTAAATTTCCGTCCTCCAGGTCGATCTGCGTCTGACTACTTGGGCAGTATATTGAGTCTTTTGCCACTATCGACAAATGTTCGGAGTCGACCTCATCAGAGAGTCCTTCTGCTAGTCTCAATAGTTTGCTATTGTGGATTGCAGAATCACTTGCACCATCACTCAAAACCGGAAATTTTGATGCAAGGTTCATAAAGGCCTGACTGTAAGCCAAAAATGAAAATAATAATACTAATAATAATAAATGGCAATGTAGGAGAGATTTGATTGTCATTTTACACAATTTACCTGGAAAGGCCATCGCGAACATTTTGAGTCAGCAAAACACTGACCACCGAGTCAACCACTGACCCATTCCATGGTGAGAGCTGCTTGTCTCCTATTAGTGAAATTTCAACAACCAATTAAACATTAATTATTTGTTGGTAACTAGCCCATGAAATGCATAGTTGTTACGTAATCAAAACTGAAGATGTGTTATGTTCATAACCCATTCCCAAATACAATTTTATAAAAATAGAAAATTCACCAAAATTTTCAAATAATTAGTGTTTGCTGCATTTGTTCAGATCACGGATCAATTATTTGTAACTTAATATAATAAATCAAATAACGCTAAGTTAATTTCAATAATACCTTGAATAAGATGCATAGCGTAAATAAATTTGTCCAGTGCCCCGTATTTTGCATTGTCAACCTTTGGCTGTGTTTGACGTTTCTTGGGCAGTGGTTGGTGTTTCTTGGGTGGATCCAATTTTTCTTTGGAAGCAATAAGTGCATAATTTTGGTTCCGTAAAACAAGTCGTTTCTTGGGCGGCTCCGATTTTTCTTTGGAAGCAATAAGTGCATCATTTTGTTTCCGTAGAACGAGTTGGTTAGATACATCATTAATATGTAGACCCTCCATGACTTGACTAGAAAAATCGACCAAAGCTTTCGTATACAAATCATCTGGAAAACAAGAGCAGAGTTGTCAGAAATAAACCAGCTAAAAATAACTCAAGCTAAAAGCAATAAAAAATTGGGCTTTGGACTCACAATCTTGGTTTGCCGAGACATCGTCCTCTTCGTCATTCTCTTCTTCATCCTCATAACAGCCCACGAAAGATACGGAAGAAGGTGATCCCACATCTGAATCACGATAGTTAAGAAAAATATTTGCTCGGTGTTCTAGAAGAACCATTTCAACCCCATTTATATGATCCTCAAAATCTGTCAAAGAATTCTGATGCTCAATCGATTTCGTTTTCTTCGAATGTAGAATGTCGTCATTACAATAAACTACATTATCCTGATGAAGCTCAATCAACTCTTGAACTTCCACAAGAGCTCCAAGTTTGGTTCTGATAGAAGATGATATCCAAATAAAAGTCTCTGATAATTGCAATTCAGAAATATCATTGGCAAAGGACGATAAGTCATTTTTACGAGTGAATCTCTTAGATCTTTTCTTTCTCGCCGCCCAATTTAAGTTCAAGGTAGATTTCTCAAATGCCGGATGTTTAACTGCTTTGCTTAATGCCCGAGATCGCGTCGTTCTACTTCTCACTACTTGGCCCAAATTCATTTGCTCATGCATTGATGAGCTTTTCTGTTTTTGAGGGGTCGAAATCACACTAACGAGTCTAACTAACTTGTCGAATGCAGTTGCTCTTGGTCGACTCATCCTTGCCTTTTTGAATGAAGATGGAAAAATGGGACCTAGCTTTTATAACGCCCCAATTTTTCATAGCAGAAACACAAGCGGAAGAAAATTATATTTTAATAAAAGTAATGAAGTAATACTTTCAGTTAATTTAAAAAGTAAACAAACAATTAAATCAAACAACTTTACTGAAATAAAGCTAGCTTAGATCTTTTCAATGAAAATAAATAAATCCAATATCATTTGACTTTAATAAAAACTAATAGTAATAATAATAATAGTAATAATAATAATAGTAATGGAGCTTCATAAATAGTATTCAAATAAATATAATATTTAATAGTTATCTTTGAGGAAATAAAGTAATAAATTCAAATGCGACTACTCGATTAAGCTTGAAATAATAATAAGATCTCAAATTAATACTTTAAAACATGGTTTTACTATCATCGTCTTACTATCGTCGTCACCACCATGCATCCGCTCCGATTTCATATAACCTGAAAAATGTTCCCGAAGGCCATAATTGTCATGTAATCACCATAAACTATAACATATCGAGCAATTAATATGAAGTTGAATTTAAAAAGATTTTGATTTAAATATCCCCACCTCGTTTATGCAGAAAATAACTTGACTTGAATGCGACACGTGAAACGTTCCTAGTCCTCGAAATCCTTGTTTCCTAAACGATAGAATAATTGGTTTTTTTTAGAAAATAATTTTAAAATAAAGTAAAATAAAATAAATGAAAGGTAAACTTGTTTGGACAATTGAATTGGCTCAAAACAACAAAGCACGAACCCCTTCTTACAAAAGTTATAGGGTCAAATCCCAGCCAGGACAAACAGGCCCAAGCCCAAAACTACCTCCCCAATAAAACAAAACCCCCAAACGTCACCCACCTCTCACAACCTGCAAATTCAATATCCAACTCCACACCAAATCGCGGCTCCTCCGTCCGCCCGCTCGCACCACACACACACACACACGAAGGTCAAACCAACAGACAGAAATCCCAAACCGACCCAGTTTTGAAAATCAAACTCTTAATTCGAACATCCCCAAATAAAACTCGAAATTGATTTTTAAATTTTGAAAAGCATACGGTTTAGACACCGCACGGAAACAACCACTCGCTCGCTCGTACTACCGTCGCTATCCGAGGCCGGACCGGGTCGAAATAAAAATGGTTGGGTTTGGTTCGATGGGTCTGAGTTTGTTGTGTCTAAAACTTGGGTTCTCTGGTCCCGCTGTTTTCGGCTCAAGGGTTGGCTTGGGTCGACAGGTAGCTCTATGGTCATGGTCCGGGTTTTACAAGGGTTTGCCGAAAATTCAAGTGGTGTTATTGTGTGGTTATTGTACGCTTAAGACAAAACGAAACTGAACTCAGAAGGAAAAACTTAGAGTTACCTTATGATTGAGAAACAATGGAACACAGCCCGGCCCGGTGATCTGATTATTGAAGAAGTGACGGATTTGTGTGTGTTTTCTTGATTGTTTTGTGTCTTTGAAAAGTTATCAGTGAAATAAGGCTGCGGCCGAAGGTGAGGTAATAAATAAGAGGGCTTAGGTTTTAGGAATCCAAATTTCATTAGGATTGTTAGATTGTATTACAATGGGACGACGGGGGAGAGATGGGCTGGGCTGGGCTGTGTGTTCAAGGATGCACTTGGGCTTGCTAGAATTTGAAATAAAGAAATACTTAAAAATACCAAAAGAAATTTAAATGATTAACATAAAAATAATTTGAATTTTTTTAAAATAAAATATAAAATTAATGCATGTATGTCTAAATAATTTGGGCTAAAAAATAATAATAAAAAAAATGGGATGGTACAGCTTTCTACTGTTCTTCAGACATTATTCGGTTTTCAATATCGAAATTCAGTTTTCTTCTGGAGGCCTCAATTGTGGTTATGGTTAGACTATTTTTCTCTTGAGATTTCATCAATTGTGATTATGGTTAGACTATTTTCTTCAACAAAAAAAATTCACATCAAAACACAACTTGTCTCCAACGTGAAGATTTAGAAATTGATTTTAACTTAACAAAAAAGACATATCTCCTATATTTCCGGAAAAGTTCTACGGTACCCCAAAAGTACCATACCCCATGTTTTTTAATAATTATATCTATATCACATCTGCTTGCAGTTTTACATAACTTCTAATTATCCAATAATTCCCAATTTCACATTTAGTTTTTTCTTCACACTTCACAGCCGTTATGTTCTCTGATTTTTCCTTTAATCCCAAAAACTCAGTACTGCTGCCTGAATTTTCAGAAAAACTGTAGAATTAAAAATTCATATCTCGCGGAAACGGAACAGATTTTGCTGGCGTCACTGGCACCCAATCAAACTTTCCCACAATTTCCATGCAAACTTTATCAAAAGAGAAATTAAAGAAAATAGCAAAATCAAACTGAAGATCTCTGTAAACTTAAAAATAAAAGAAACAAGGCACGCGCGCAAGATTACCTCTGCTACGGAGACTTCGTGTCGTCGGAGTTGAACAAGAGACTCCGACGAGTCGGACAAAAACAAGACGTCTAGGTTTCAGTAGTCGAGTTATTGTGGGCTCTCTATCTCCCTATATATATACTAGTTTAATACCGTGTATTACACGGGATTTATAAAAAATTAAATATGAAAAATATTTGTGAAAATTATAAATTTTTAAATTGAAAATAAAAAATTGAAAGGATGTGTTCTCAACCCTTATCCTATTCAATTTATTAATTATTATAATTACTTATTAATATTATATTTTAATGTTTAGATCAAGTTCGCTAATAAGATCAATTAGGATTTGTAATACTTTTTGAACAAGAGCTTATTATGCAGAATAAGTTATCAGGAGTTTATTTTTATTACTTACAAATCAGTGTAAAGGAACTTATTGAGATGAAATAAACTATAAATAGTTTCCAAAAACTCAGCCAAGTAGGGCCTAAGTTAATTTAAGAGTTGATATCTAATTAAAGTAGTTGATAATTTATTTTAAATTATTGGATAAACTAGCTGATTCAAAATTAATTTATCAAATATAGGCATAATAAAAAATAATAAATATACATAAGAATATAAAAATAATAATGAGAAAATTAAATATTTAATTAATTTCAGCTTAATATCACAAATTATATCATTTCAGTGAAATATTAATTTCAGCTATCTGAAATATTAAGTAAATATTTAATTAATTCTAAATTTATTTATTGTCATTTTATATTTTTTTTGATTTTTATGTATACTATTTTATAGCTCTCAATCATGTTTATATCGGTAAAAATTAACCTATTAACTATTTTAATCAGCTAATTTACAAAACAATAATTTATAATCGACTGTCAGTTATCAGTTATCAACTCCTCAAATCGGTGCAACCAACAACTAATGATTGATAGCTAGTAGCTTAAAGCTGATTTTAAATTAGTATTCGTCGAATATTGGCGCAAGGGATTCGTTGAGAAGGAGCTAACGGCTTTTAATACTAACCATGTTGCGGGCGCATGCGAGGTGTTCGACAAAACACCTCAACCACTAGCTACCAAGTGTTTGAGAAAAGATTAGTTGTTTGTCTTCTGGAATGTGGATAATTTGCAATCAGACTTTGGGTGTAATTACTGCTGCATTGAGGTCGTGCAAGTGTCCCATGTGTTATAACTAAATTGATGCCTGAGGCATCAATTTATTACAGAAATGAAGGGGAAATTAGTAAGTCTTTACGAGTTTTGCCGACTATAACCACTTATTTTTGGGAGGCATTTACAGTTTTATGCTAGTGGGTTGATGCATTTTTATAAATGTCATGATGGCTTTCAGTTTATATCCTTTTTGCTGAATCAGTACAAATTGGTTCATGTAGTATGGTTAAGACCTTCATTTGACACGACTTACAATTAGAAGCATTGTGGTTTTAAATCGGGAATACTTGAATTGTTATTTTTTACCTATACACAAAGACAACTAGTTTAGCATCTGTCTATTACACGAAATTTATAAAAAAATTTAATACAAAATATCTGTGAAAATTATAAAATTTTAAATTCAAAATAAAAAATTGTAAGTATGTGTTCCCGTGCCATGTTCAATTAATTAATTATTATAATTATTAATTAATTTTATATTTTAATATTTAGATTAAATTTATTAATAATTACATTTACATACTTACAATAATTTGAAAGATATCACAATTTCAACCCGTTTGTAATCTATATCAATTAATTGTTATTAACTCATTTTATATTTTTATGTTTAGATTAATTTTGTTAATAATTATAATTACATACTTTGAGAATTTCAAAATGTGTCATTCTTAAGCATTCTCGCATTTTGTCGTTGTCTAATAATAATAATAATAATTATTATTATTATTATTATATAATTTTATATTTTTATATTTAGAATGAATTTATTACTAATATTTAGTTACAAACTTCAAGTATTGCAAATACATAATAATTTACGTATATAAAATATTTAAAATTTCAAAAGTAAATTATTTCAAGTTTTATTATAAATATATTTTATTTAATTATTTTCATAATTAAGTTTCTTTGTAATTAAAATTATTTCATATGTAATATATATTTTAATCAAAGTAATTAATTAGATTTTTTCTACTAATTATATATGACTTATTTATGTTATTATGTTAGGAGTATAAAAGAAAATTATCGAATTAGACAAAATATAATTAAAAAAATTATTAAGTTTATCTAAATAGAATAAAAATAAAATATTAAATTAGGCAATCAACTGAAGCACTAAATTCTTTTATTATCCAAGCGAATCATACGAATTAGACACATAACTTATGAGGATTTTGCATTAACATATATTTGATTAACACCCGTGTATTACACGAAACTTATCAAATGATAAATATAAAATATGTTTGTGATAATTACAAAATTTTAAATTTAAAATAAAAAATTAAAATAATGTATTCTCAACCCCTACTATATACATGTCTAATCTACTTATTACTATAAATATTAAATAATTTCGTATTTGATGTTTAAGTTAAATTCATTAATAATCTTAGTTGCATACTTACAAAAATTCAAAAGGTGTCACATTCTAACCTCGTGTCTAATATCTATTTTATTAATTATTATTATTATTAAATCATTCTATATATATTAATGTTTATAATAAATTTGTTAATAATTAATAGTTACATACTTTGAGATATTAAGAAAATATCATATCTCAATCCGTGTCATACTGTACTGATGTCTAATCAATGTTTATTAATTATTAGTAAATAATTTAATATTTTTATATTTAGATTGAATACATTACTTAGTTTCATCATATTTTACCTAAATAGAATATTTGATACACCAAAAATAAAATTATTTTAAATTCTATTATCAATAAAATTTATTTAATTAGTTTCATAGTAAAAAAATTTTTGTATTTAAAATTATTTCATATGTAGTTTATCTTTTAATTAAATAACTAATTTGGATCTTATCTATTAATTATACATGACTTATTTATATTTTTATATTAAAAGAATCAAATGAAAGAATTAAATAAGAAAAAACATAAAGAATTAAATTAGGTAAGATATAATAAAAAGAAAAGTATTTAATTAGGTAATATTAGTTTCAGATGACACATAAGCAAACGAAAAGTACCAAAAAAAAATTTATTTGTCAAACGAAGCACACGAAATAGATACATAGGTTGAGAGAATTTTGAATTAATATATAGAGGTGATGTTCCGTGAGATGTTAAATGATGACAAACCTGGTGTTCATCTCCATTAAATGCGAATGATTGCAGTTAAGCTTATTATAACTGTTTGCACAAATTGTTTACCATTGTTGTTTCTAGAAAATGGGCATGAAACAATGATTGGCAGGCCGAGGCCAATTCAGTTTCACCCTGTGTGTTTATAATAAAGTTCATGGGCATTTCTCAGGCGTCGACATTTGGCGCGTGCTCATTGGTTGTTTTTTTTTTCTTTAATTTCAGTCGCGGCCCGTGTCTAGACGTGCACAAACGGTTATAACCGGCCGGTTAATCCGATCGACAGACTTTCCAGTCGATCGGCTTC
>BMAC01000093.1:1070647-1113461 GCA_014905375.1 Phtheirospermum japonicum
AAAACCTTGCACACAAACTAGCATAAACGGCAATGCACAACAGTTTGGTTTTTGCTAGTATCATGAAATGCCATTTCTTTCCAAAGAGTATAAAATGACAATGGTCTTCATACCTGTGCAAGGTAATAATATTCGGCATCGTGACATGTGACTTGAAATGATATCTATTTAATATAATATATATATATAATATATATAGTATATATGAGTGTGTGTGTCAAAAAAAAAAACTTACTGGGATGGCTTGTTGGTGAAGCGACAAAAGCCTCACGCACTCAACACTCTTCAAGCAAAAGTCGGGTATGCTTAATAAGTATTCCCTATAAAGTAATGGAATTGTTAATGAGAAAGAACAGGTTGAGTTTGATGCATAAGAATAAAAAAATAAATCAAGGGATAAATTAAAAAAATAAATAAAATTGAGGTTTGAGATAATTACCCAAAAAAAACAACAGAGGTTTTTCAAAATTAAAAAATAAATTTGAAATTTAATTATATTTTATTAAAAGCGAGGGCCTAAAACAGAGTTAAACCTCGAGTGGATTTTTCAATTTGCAACAAACTTTGAGTTTTTTTTTTTTTTTTTTTTTAAACTCGTCCAAACCCCACCTCAGGAGTTTCTTTGTCATACTTACTTTGCTTCCTGTGGCGGAACGTCTCTCAGCCACTTCTAGGTCAATACTACCATGATCTCTAACCATCCTTTCAAGAAAATTCTGCAAAAATTTCAGCAAATGAACGGTTTTCAGAACCAACAACGAGAAAAATCTGTCAATTTTGTTATAAAAGAAAATACCAAAAATCCATTTTAATCACCTTGATTTTACCAGAGAGTAAATAGTTTGTGCCCCTTTCCAAGATCAATGTAGCCAGATCGTGATACGGTGTTTTTCTTAACCTCTTCCCAATTAACAGAATCACGGTTATAGTCTGTTCTGTTTTTTGTACAGTATTTAACCCTTAATTCGTCCCAATGGTTTGTGACTTGTTTCTCCGCGTCTTTTCCTTTTCTTTCCTCTGATGTAGATTCAGTTTGGGATGAATTTACATTTCCGTCCTCCAGGTCGACCTGCGTCTGACTACTTGGGCAGTATATTGAGTCTTTTGCCACTATCGACAAATGTCCGGAGTCGACCTCATCAGAGAGTCCTTCTGCTATTCTCAATAGTTTGCTATTGTGGATTGCAAAATCACTTGCACCATCACTCAAAACCGAAAATTTTGATGCAAGGTTCATAAAGGCCTGACTGTAAGCCAAAAATGGAAAATAAAAATAATAATAATTATTATTATTTTATTATTAATAAAAATAATAATAAATAAGTAATAGTAAATAGTAATAGTAATAATGGCAATGTAGGAGAGATTTGATTGTCATTTTACACAATTTACCTGGAAAGGCCATCGCGGACATTTTGAGTCAGCAAAACACTGACCACCGAGTCAACCACTGACCCATTCCACGGTGAGAGCTGCTTGTCTCCTATGAGTGAAATTTCAACAACCAATTAAACATTAATTATTTGTTGGTAACTAGCCCATGAAATGCATCGTTGTTACGTAATCAAAACTGAAGATGTGTTTATGCTCATAACCCATTCCCAAATACAATTTTATAAAAATAGAAAATTTCACCAGAATTGTCAAATAATTAGTGTTTGCTGCATTTGTTCAGATCACGGATCAATTATTTGTAACTTAATATAATAAAATCAAATAAGGCTATGTTAATTTCAATAATACCTTGAATAAGATGCATGGCGTAAATAAACTTGTCCAGTGCCCCGTATTTTGCCTTGTCAACCTTTGGCTGTGTTTGACGTTTCTTGGGCAGTGGTTGGTGTTTCTTGGGTGGATCCAATTTCTCTCTTTTTTTCCCTTTGTATGTATATATACAGATATTATATAATCTATAACTAAAAAGAAAATATAAAGATGCATTCTCCGAAGACTGACTTGCCATATTTTTCCTCAAGAGGACCTTTGAGGCGGGGCTTGGCTGCATTGAGAGTATATAAATTCATAATTTTGATTTGATTTTCCAATTGAAAATGTATTATCTTTTTTGCATACAATTGACCATATGAGATGATACAAACCTTGCACACAAACTAGCATAAACGGGCATGCACAACAGTTTGGTTTTTGCTAGTATCATGAATGCCATTCTTTTCCAAAGAGTATAAAATGACAATGGTCTTCATACCTGTGCAAGGTAATAATATTCGGCATCGTGACATGTGACTTGAAATGATATCTATTTCTATATATATATATATATATATATATGAATGTGTGTTTGTCAAAAAAAAAAACTTACTGGGATGGCTTGTTGGTGAAGCGACAAAAGCCTCACGCACTCAACACTCTTCAAGCAAAAGTCGGGTATGCTTAATAAGTATTCCCTATAAAGTAATGGAATTGTTAATGAGAAAGAACAGGTTGAGTTTGATGCATAAGAATAAAAAAATAAATCATGGGATAAATTAAAAA
Organism: Phtheirospermum japonicum; assembly: GCA_014905375.1. Taxonomy (NCBI): domain Eukaryota; kingdom Viridiplantae; phylum Streptophyta; class Magnoliopsida; order Lamiales; family Orobanchaceae; genus Phtheirospermum; species Phtheirospermum japonicum. Next base: position 1,073,141 of record BMAC01000093.1, read on the forward strand.
AATAAATAAAATTGAGGTTTGAGATAATTACCCAAAAAAAACAACAGAGGTTTTTCAAAATTAAAAATAAATTGAAATTTAATTATATTTTATTAAATGCGAGGGCCTAAAACAGAGTTAAACCTCGAGTGGATTTTTCAATTTGCAACAAACTTTGAGTTTTTTATTTTTTGTTGTTTTTTTTAAACTCGTCCAAACCCCACCTCAGGAGTTTCTTTGTCATACTTACTTTGCTTCCTGTGGCGGAACGTCTCTCAGCCACTCTAGGTCAATACTACCATGATCTCTAACCATCCTTTCAAGAAAATCCTGCAAAAATTTCAGCAAATGAACGGTTTTCAGAACCAACAACGAGAAAAATCTGTTAATTTTGTTATAAAAGAAAATACCAAAAATCCATTTTAATCACCTTGATTTTACCAGAGAGTAAATAGTTTGTGCCCCTTTCCAAGATCAATGTAGCCAGATCGTGATACGGTGTTTTTCTAACCTCTTCCCAATTAACAGAATCACGGTTATAGTCTGTTCTGTTTTTTGTACAGTATTTAACCCTTAATTCGTCCCAATGGTTTGTGACTTGTTTCTCCGCGTCTTTTCCTTTTCTTTCCTCTGATGTAGATTCAGTTTGGGATGAATTTACATTTCCGTCCTCCAGGTCGACCTGCGTCTGACTACTTGGGCAGTATATTGAGTCTTTTGCCACTATCGACAAATGTCCGGAGTCGACCTCATCAGAGAGTCCTTCTGCTATTCTCAATAGTTTGCTATTGTGGATTGCAGAATCACTTGCACCATCACTCAAAACCGAAAATTTTGATGCAAGGTTCATAAAGGCCTGGCTGTAAGCCAAAAATGAAAATAATAATAATAATTATTATTATTATTATTTTATAATAATAATAATAATAATAATAATAATAATAATAATAATAGTAATAGTAATAATGGCAATGTAGGAGAGATTTGATTGTCATTTTACACAATTTACCTGGAAATGCCATCGCGGACATTTTGAGTCAGCAAAACACTGACCACCGAGTCAACCACTGACCCATTCCACGGTGAGAGTTGTTTGTCTCCTATGAGTGAAATTTCAACAACCAATTAAACATTAATTATTTGTTGGTAACTAGCCCATGAAATGCATCGTTGTTACGTAATCAAAACTGAAGATGTGTTTATGCTCATAACCCATTCCCAAATACAATTTTATAAAAATAGAAAATTCACCAGAATTGTCAAATAATTAGTGTTTGTTGCATTTGTTCAGATCACGGATCAATTATTTGTAACTTAATATAATAAATCAAATAAGGCTATGTTAATTTCAATAATACCTTGAATAAGATGCATGGCGTAAATAAACTTGTCCAGTGCCCCGTATTTTGCCTTGTCAACCTTTGGCTGTGTTTGACGTTTCTTGGGCAGTGGTTGGTGTTTCTTGGGTGGATCCAATTTTTCTCTTTTTTTTCCCTTTCTATGTATATATACAGATATTATATAATCTATAACTAAAAAGAAAATATAAAGATGCATTCTCCGAAAACTGACTTGCCATATTTTTCTCAAGAGGACTTTTGAGGCGGGGCTTAGATGCATTGAGAGTATATAAATTCATAATTTTGATTTGATTTTCCAATTGAAAATGTATTATCTTTTTTGCATACAATTGACCATATGAGATGATACAAGCCTTGCACACAAACTAGCATAAACCGGCATGCACAATAGTTTGGTTTTTGCTAGTATCAAAATAATGTTATATGTTTCTGATTTAAAAAAACACAATAAAAATATTAAGGAATAGAATACGACAAATTTGACTAGTTTTAACCGTTTAAATCCATTTTTATCGTTCTCATCATTAAATGAAAGATGGCACACACACTGGTCATCTAATTCAATTATAATTATTTTTATCAATAGATTATAATCTTTTTACACCATAGAATTTCCCCTAATTATAATATCTATTAAAGAATTTGATAGATTTTATAGCTTCTCACCTTATTTTTTTTTTTTTAATTTTCTAGTTATTTTATAACTTTCCTTTTATTTTAATAACAAGTGATACTATAAAATAAGATCCAGATTCCCATTTTTCCTTGCATTATATTGCCATAAAATACTTCATCAACATCTTTAAAGGATTTCATCACATGAGTTTAATTTTTTACATTCACTTCCAATAAACACAAAACAAAACACTACTAATTACTGCAAAATAATAATATACTATCTCTCATTCATATTAACTATCGTCTTAGACTTTTCATCATTTTATTTTTCTTTATTTTAAAAAATATAAACAAACTTATACTAATAATCAATTAGAAAAAGAAATGAAATATTTAATTAGATTAATCAAATATTTATTTTCTTCAGTGCTGAAATAAAAACTCTAAAAGGGAGGGAAGAAATAAAAACACTTGCAATTGCAGACCAAATATCTATTTATTTAAATTGAAAGAGAGGACACGTGGATTTCTAAAGAACACGTGTCGATCAGAAAACGCCATCTCAATGCATAGCTGGCGGTAACTTGAATTTCCACGTTTTCTTTATTCAAAACAAACTCATTCCATTTTCTTCTTCTTATCCCCAGCATTCATCCATATCTCTATACAAATCGGTTTCTGATTAAGTTAGGAAAAAAAAGAAAAATCACTTTTCAGAAGAAAAAGTAGAGAGCTTTTAAGCAAAACAACAATGGAATCAAAACTCCCTTCTGATCATGGTCATCATCATCACTACGAAGAAGATCCACACCATGGTTTGATTCAATATTCTTCATTTAATTTGCCTTATTTATTTATATATTTATTTATTTGTTATTGCAATATTAGTGGTGTGACATTTATTTCTAATTTCAAATGACAATTATACATTTACAAGGGGAAATTGGCAATATTAGTGTTGTTATATCTTAAGTTACACTTTTTGTTATGTGCAATTTTGCTATGATTAGACAATAAATAATTATCCTAGGATTTAATTACATTATTTTGACTAAAATAAATCCGATATAATTTGTTGGTTTTTGGTGAAGTGATCGAGGGTGAAGGTGAACAAGGGGAGCACCACCAACATAAGTCGGTGCTTAAAAAGGTTAAGGATAAGGCTAAGAAAATCAAGGATACAATCACGAAGCACGGACATGGCCACAGCCACGAGCACGAACATGGCCATCGGCGTAAAGATAACATTTATCAAGAAGGGTACGAGGAGGAAGACGACGACGACGAGGAGGATGAAGTAGTGAATGATCCTGAAGTCCATGGTGCACCGAGTTAGTCCTCTTGTGTTTCATTGATCTCTTTTATTTTCATTTATTTTGCTAAATTAAGCATTTTGTGAATTTATAATAGATTAACCCCTTTGTTTGATTATCAAATGTAACTTTTAAAATGACTAAAAAACCCTTGAGGTTTGACTTCATCTTGCATTTTGCCCAACCCAATATAAACTGAATTTACTGATGTCATCAAATATTTTACAATTATACTCTCGGCTTTTCAAATAAATAGAAAAATGAAAAACGTCATTGAGACTAGTTTTTCATGATTTTGTAAAATGAAAAGCTCGACTCGAGAGTAGATTGAATGGTGAGCTCGGTTGTAGTTTGCTCTTTTGTATCTTGTGAATATAAAAGATTTCATTGTTGTTTAGATAATTATATAGTGGTCTTGCCGAGCGTACATTATGTTATCTGATTTTTCCGTATTTTGCCTTCTTGTTTTTTCCTCGTAGTGTATGACTCGGCCGTTATTAGGAGTGTAAATCTACCTAAGGATACCAACATCAAAGTCGAAAACCCGAGCGTTATGCGGGATGATAAACACAAGCAACAAGATCTCGCGAATGAAGGAATACCTAGGCCCGTTGCCCCGGCCCCCATGGCCCGTACGTTTGGAAGACTACCCAACATGGCAACCGGAAACAAGAATGCTCCAAATATTATGGAACCGAAGTTTAAATGCAGGCCTAGAGTTGGGCTAGTTGAGGATCCGCATTGCCCGTATAATAGTCCTACCGAAATCCCACACTCGAATTATCAATCCAAAGTCGTCGATCCAACCGGTGATGGTAACATATTTTCAATTTTATGTGTACTCGACATTAACGGTCATACAACTCGTTTTGCCCAGCAAATCATATCTGGTTGGTCAAATTATTAATCACGAAAATACCCTTATTTTTTTAGTTCAATTAAATAAAGCCCGATTATTTGGTGTATGACTTATCGTAATTTTTATTTTTATTTGGTAATTACTAATTAGGTCAAACTTACAATTGCATTCAAATTTGACTCCTAACAATAATTCTTGATTTGATGAATGATCAAAATATTACTCCTAGGTGGCAAAGAGGCAAATGTTGCTCCCCTTGTTAGTCAGTTTGGCAATCTTGACGTCCACAATCTGTTTGATAAAAAGCCCGAACCAGAACAGAGTGCCAACACCGGAAGCCAGGACCAGATTTCTCCGCAACGAACTCCCGAACTCGAAAAGCCCGACCTGAGCCCGAAAGATCAGGATTCTACCACCCAGAACACATTCGCCGGAAAATTATCCTCAGCGGCCACCGCCGCCGCCGGTACGGCCATCTCCGCCAAGAACGCGGTTGCGTCGAAGCTGGGTTACGGCGGCGGTGGGCCCCAGGCAGGCCAGGGTTACTCTCCCGGTGCAGGCGGAGACACGCCGGTGGCAGCGGGAGGGGCGACTATGAAGGACTATTTGGCCGAGAAATTAAGGCCCGGAGACGAAGACAAGGCGTTGTCGGAGGTGATCACGGATGCGTTGACCAAGAAAAAGGAGACGACGGTGGAGGGGCGGCCCGGAAGTAGGGTGAGGGAGTCGGCGGAGGTGGCGGACCGTTTGGGCCGGTGACGGAGACCAAGCGGGAAGGTGAGGATGCATTGGCGGCCGGGGCGGAGAGCTCCGGGCAGGGTGTGGTTGATAGGCTGAGAGATGCTGTCAGCGCGTGGCTCGAGATGGGTGACGGGATTCAGACGGCTCAGGATTCGGTTGCCGGATCGTACGGTGAGTTTTGCAATTTGAATTTGAATTTTTTATACGTTAAAAATTCGTCTACGGTCATTTTTATTGAATTGATTTATATCTTTCAATTTAAAAAATAAATAAATTATTTATGTCACTAAGTTCAATTGTAACGCTATAGCTTTTTATTTATCTTAAAATGACAAAATTATATGCGTTTTTTGAATTTATTTGCATCAACATATCAATTTTCTATTTCTATTTACATCATAAAGTAAATAACAAATCACAACACATCTTGCATTAAACTCCATTGTTTGTCAATCTTATCACACTTGTAATTTTTTTCCCTAGTTTTCAATTAAAATTCTTTTCTTTTTAATTTGTTCTTTAATTAGAACATCAATACAAGAATACTTAGAAACCTCTTGTATGGCTTTTTGTAGTGAGTGATGCCACCACGGCTGGAGGGGCAAAACGGGAAAACCAGTGACGGCTATATAAAAGATATATGCTATTTGTTGTAACAAAGTTTGTGTACTGAAAACAGTGTGTGAATGCTTGTTTTGTGGTTTAAAATTAATGCATCAGATTATCAGATGGATTTTGTAATGAATTTCGTCGTGTTATATAAAGCCTAGATGGTGTTTTTTTTAATTTATTTATTTATGATAGGTCACTTAAATTAGTCTTGTGATCTATTGGGCCGCTTTTCACGGTAGATCCAAGTAGCATGAATCGGAATGGATTTGAGGCCCAATAAATATAGTAATCCATTTGGAATGGACTTTTAGACTTGAAAGTTCATTTAGAAAAATATAATGGAATGGATAATTTTTGGAATATGTTATTTTTTCATCAAGTCCATCTTAGAGAAGTGTTAAAATTTAACTATTGGATTTCATTCAATGCACTTTTGTTAAAGTGCTCATATTAAAAAGTCCATTTCACGTATTGACTTTTAATACAAGTGTTTCCAAACATGCTCCTAATAATTTGTAGCACCTTACTGGTTTAGCTACAATTTTTGAACTTGGATAAATCCCAAGAATAGTAACTATGCACTTTATTAATTCCCATTTAATTGAATAAAAAGATGTACCTTTTCATGTTTACCTTTAAAAAACCCTGAAGCGCTCAATTGGCAAATGCACTCTATTAATTCTCATTTAATTGAATAATAATATGCACCTTTTAATGTTTACTTTGAATAAATCCTTAAGAGTTCAACTGGTAATTCATTATCACCCTATTTTCTTTTTTTTTTCTTCCATTTTTCTTGTGCATATATCTGTTTCAGTTTGACCAAACTAAGATTTTGATTTAATAAAATTATTAAGACACTAATTGTAGTAGGTTGTATTATTTTAATGCAACTATCAATAAATAAATATTTTGATTGAAAGACCCAAAAATAGGTAGGGTCCTAGTTGTTCTTTCGCCGCGAATCACGGACTTTCTGCCCAAAACGTCCCCTACAAAGTAAAAACAACAATATTTCACAAACACACGTACTATTAAACAATATATCTAACGTGTTTTCTTTTCTTTGTAAGATGCTATTCAATTATGAACTACTCGGAAAATCATAGCAAAAAAGTCTGAGACTTAAGAAAATAAGTAGGGTTTTTTTGACTTATATATCGACATGTACCTCTAGAATTTCAATATATATTTCAAATAGTTGTACTAAAACTAGAATTTCGAATATCAACCAACAAATCTTAAAATTTAATATCTGCCCTATTTTTATCATATTACAATTTACACTGTTGTTTTGAATATAAAATAATATAAAATTTTAATATTATGATATCTATTTCTCACAAATGATTGATCGATAGCCCGTCACACTTTTTCACTGTTTGTTTAGCATATATAATATAAATGGATCAAAGGTCTTTATCCATCGGGCGAGCAAGAGCACCCCTGGTCGCAACTAATGTCGTAAGAGAATAAATCGTATCGGATACCCGGGGAGATCCAGTCACCCAAACCCGAGATGATGAAGTAAAATGTCTCCCGTGAATATGTTACTATAACGGGTATTCAAKAATCGGTACACGAAATTTTAATGAATTTGAAAGAAATTGTATTGAGAAGTAATCTATATGGAACTTGTGACGCGTCTATTATGTTGGAGGTTCTGAATATGTAACTGCTCAAAATATCATCTTACTGCCTTATGTAGAGGCAAGTAGCTAGATTGGTTCAAATCCAATTCGTGTTCTTTTCTTTTTTCGGTATGTCGTTCTCTTTTGTATTTTACATCCATTGTATTTTTACCTTGGTGGATTTCGAGACCACTTTGATGTCGGGGGATGCGAACATAGTGGCCCTAAAATACCTTCATAACTATCTTAAAGGCGAAAAACTTCCTTTTGAGATCGTGACCCACCGCGAGCACTTTCTCATTGATTTCGTGAGATAGGTTTGAAATTCTCCTCCACACCTTCCGTTTAAAAAAAGGAAGGATCTCAAAAAATCGATCTTTCTTTTAGTGGTTGAATCTCCCTTTAATTGATCAATGTGTGATATTCCAAATCCTCATTTTCAAGTCGAGGAAAGTAAAAAGAAACAGAAACACAACAAAACTCAAACCCTAGCCTTAAATTCAAATAATGAACCTTCAAATACCTAGTTGAACGGGTTTTGATTCATCAATTTGAATCTTTCCTAATAAATATACTTGAACGAAACTTGATCTTGTGGAATCATATTGAATATTTGACGATACATTCTATACTTTTCTAATAAATCGATCCTTGTTTAAGACTCGCTTTCGCTACGGCTCCGTTGGGTTCCTTTAACCAAGCCACTGTCTATGAATTGCCGGCTCATTCTTCAACAGGCACGCGGTTAGAGCCCTGGCTCCTCCCACTGCTTGGTACCTTACGATTTCATGTTCAATTTCACTTTTCGATGGGAATTCTTTTCACCCTTCCCTCACGGTACTACTTTGCTATCATGTGCTTTGAATATAATGACCCGACCCAAAGCAATTTTTGTAGCTCTAATCCTATAAAACAAAATCGTTACAACTCAAATTATTCGCTCTTATTTATCTCAAAATAATGTTCCATCTAACCATTTCATTGCAGTGCGATGGCAATATCAAAATGAATGAAACACCGTTTTATATAGTATTGCTCATCACTTATTGAACATCAATTCTAAACATCATAGTCAAAACATGCATGCACTCTTTTGCCATTGTTATTAACTATTACTACTCTGAATTGAGCACAAACAGGGAAATTTTAATAATCAATAAAACTGGAAAAAAGAAAAGAAACAGAAATCGATTAAATAGTCGAGTCGAGTAAAACACTCTCTCCGCAAAACGAATTTGCCCCGGTAGTGCTTCTTCGGATTTGGCAAATCGTTCCCAAAGATAAAACGACCACGTCTTTGGTTTAACCGCACCGTTAGAAACCAAAGCTCCGGCGAACTGGAAGGATTCGAACTGAGCTACGTAAAACTAAAGTGCAAAAATAGAAATATGAAAATGCCGGAGTTCTCAGATGATTTCTTGCGTATGGAAAAAGTGTTTAGCAAAAGCAGGAGTCTCACCCTTATATAGGGGTTCAAACCAGGGGTTACAGCTGCCAATTAAGACGTCCTTAATGGCGTTCAAACAGTCAGCATCATCAAGCATGAACCTGGTCGAGTTCAGCGTGCAGATACATTGCATGTTTGAATTCAAATATTTTGAAAACGTCTGACTTTTAACCTGAACGGTCAGGTAGCCATTTTCGTAATGGTCAGAGCTTTTCAGGTGCGTGTAGGTTCAAAAAAGAAACCAAGGTTGAACCAAAACCCGAACCCCACACGGACCAGCCAATTCGGACCAAATGCCCAAGACCCAAGTCCTAAGTCCCAGACCCAGAGCGAGGACCGAGGACCGAGGTCCGAGGTCCGGGCTCGGCTACGCTTTTGGCTTCGCCGAAGGCGGACTGACGAACCCAAGTCCAAGAGCCCGCGTGAGCTTCGTTTACACAAAGCCCACAACACTCTCTGGCCCACTTGATGTACATTAAAGAAATGTAATCATTTTTAAACTCTCTTCCACATTGACTAACATTCAATGTGGGATAACCGATAAAGCATAAAAGCACCAATTCAACTTCCAAACACCATTTCTCACTCACCAATAAATGGATTTGAGAAATTCAGAATTCTATAATTATCTACAAGACACGTAGATTAAGCTTATACAATTCGTTAACACGAATTTACGTTGTACCATTAAATTAGAATTAATCCAATTTACAACAATCCCCCACATGAGTGAGAAACTCCAAAAACGAAATGCATGAATGCAAATACATAGCTCAGTCCTTAAGAGACAATAGAGAATAGGGATAGGTGGCTTGTGGCCTTGAACCCTCCCTAGTTAATACTACCGAGCATACCGGTGGATTAGTGAACATAATTCTTGAACTATTACCCTTTGTGTATACTAGACAATAGTACCAACCCACTAAGGTTTAAAAAATCTTCCGTTCTCATGTTTGTGTCCGTTTCTGGCCATGGACAACTTCTTTGGATTCATAAGCTTCAGTAGAAGCGGCCCTCACTTCTCGCTTACATAGGTGATTCTTCAAATCAGCATTCTATCATACTCAAGTTAAAGACCTGCATATGAACCATTAAAAATCAGAGATTTAACCTCACCACGTGACAGATAATGAACTCTATTTTTGCGTTTAAGGAATAGGGTCGTAGAGTTTTACTTACCGAGACTTTTGTAGTTTAGTTTTCCCATTGAACCAAGTTTGTGGGATCTCCACTCATCATGGTTTGGTTTCCACTACAATCATCTTTAAGATGTGGATTTCACTCCCATTCCTTCAAGCAACTTGTACATCTGATCTCGAGCTATGTTCTTAGTGAATGGATCCGCTAGATTATCTATTGACCTTACGTAGTCAACTGAAATAATCTCACTCGATAACAGATGTCTCACGGTGTTATGTCTCCGACGAATATGTCGAGATTTACCGCTATACAAACCACTTCTTGCCCTCCCGATAGCAGCTTGACTATCGCAGTGAAGCATAACCGGCGGCATGATTTACGAAGCCATTCAGCTTCTTCACCTGCTTTGTCTAAAGCGATAAATTCTAATTCCATGGTGGATCGGACTATACATGTATGTTTAGTGGATTTCCAAAAAACAGCTCTTCCCCCTATTACAAACACATATCCACTTGTTGACAGAGAGTCCTTTGTATCGGATATCCAATTTGCATCACAGTAATCTTCAAGTACCCTGGGGTGTCTACCATAATGTAGCCCAAAGTTCAGAGTATACTTTAAGTATCTCAAAACTCTCACAAGCGCTTTCCAGTGTTCTCCACTTGGGTTGCTTGTATATCGACTCAATTTGTTTACCGAGCAAGCTAGATCAGGTCTTGTACAGTTGGAGATGTACATCAAACATCCAATGATCCTAGCATAGTCCTTCTGAGCAACAGGATCGCCTCTGTTCTTACTCAAGTGAACGTCGAGTTCCATAGGTGTCTTTGCTGGAAGACTATCGTCTGCATTGAATTTCTTGATCACTTTTTCAATGTAATGAGATTGTGATAAGACAATTCCATCTGGAGTTCTTATGATTCTTATGCCAAGAATAGTGTCAGCAACTCCAAGATCCTTCATGTCAAAATTTCTTTTTAGCATGAGTTTCATCTCGTTAATCACTTGTAGGTTGCTACCCATGATTAACATATCATCTACATAAAGACATACTATAACAAAATTGTCTTTAGTATTCTTAATGTAGACACACTTGTCGCATTCGTTTATCTTGAAGCCATTTGACATCATCACTTCGTCAAATTTCAAGTGTCATTGCAAAGGTGCTTGTTTCAAGCCATACAAAGACTTAACAAGTTTGCACACCTTTCTTTCTTGTCCAGGTTTTACAAAACCTTCAGGTTGTTCCATATAGATTTCCTCTTCTAAATCGCCATTTAGAAAAGCAGTCTTTACACCCATTTGGTGAATCTCAAGATTGTGCAAAGCAGCAATTGCTAGAAGCACCCGAATAGAGGTAATTCTCGTCACAGGAGAGTATGTGTCAAAGAAATCATAACCCTCCTTCTGGAGAAATTCTTTCACAACCAAACAAGCTTTATACTTATCGATTGATCCATCAGCTCTGAACTCTCGTTTTAGAATCCATTTACTACCTAAAGGTTTACAACCTTCAGGTAAATCAGTTAGAATCCACGTATGGTTCTGCATGATCGAGTCGATCTCGCTCTGTACAGCTTCCTTCCAAAATGAACTATCAGTTCGTGAGAAAGCTTCTTTAAGTGAATTTGGTTCTTCATCAAAAAGAAAAACCACATAGTCAGGACCAAAGTCCTTTGCAACTTTAGCTCGAGTGCTCCATCTAGGAGTTAGAGCTTCAAGTTCTGAACCGGGTCGTTTGCGAGACTTAGGTTCAACCCCCAAAAGTTCGTGACTTGTATTTCCTTTAGCATTACCAGTGTTTGAACTGGATGCACCTTTATCCTTACAAGGATAGATGTCTTCAAAGAATATTGCATTCCTTGACTCAATGGTGGTTCCGACATTCATGTCCGGAACATCCGACCTATGGATTATAAATCGATAGGCGCTGCTATTCAGTGCATAACCAATAAAAATACAATCAACCATTTTGGGTCCGATTGTCACTTGTTTCGGTAGAGGCACTTCTACCTTCGCTAAACACCCCCACACTTTGAGGTATTTATAAGAAGGTTTCCTTCCTTTCCACAACTCGTAGGGAGTTTCGTCCCTACCTTTAAGTGGAATTTTATTGAGGATATAAGGGACAAATCCTATTTGAAATGGATGGTGTGAGTTTGTCAAATGCTCGACAAGCCGCTACATTAGCGGCGCATAAACTATGTTCGTCAACCAAGTTTGTTCAGTGGTCGTAAGCTAATTAGTTAGTGGGGAAAAACCGGGCCGGGATTCAAAAGAATTAGGCGAAGTCTTTCTTTCTCTATTTCTATTTGAGAGGATCCTAAGGAAAAGGATTTTGTTTCCACCGACCATATCCATATGAGCCGCAGCAGGACTAGTTAAACTATATCGTTCCTGGAGGGAGAGAGTTATTCCTTTCTACAGTTCTATTATTATTCCACTGCTTACGAGTAGCTGTTAAAACAGCTTCCCCCCACATGTTCTGCGGTAACCCAGAACTAATCAACAACGCATTTATCATCTCTTTCAAAGTACGATTCTTGCGTTCTGCAACTCCGTTTGTTTGAGGTGAGTACGGAGCTGTAGTTTGATGAATCATGCCACTTTCGTTGCACAACTCCTCAAACGGAGCTACGTATTCCCCTCCTCTATCACTCCAGATAGATTTGTTTTTGCAGTTAAGTTGATTTTCGGCTTCATTTTTTAAGTTCTTGAAAGATTCAATAGCCTCATCTTTACCTCTCAAAAGATAAAGGTAACAGTACCTTGTGCAATCGTCAATAAAAGTAATAAAATACTTTTTACCACCTCTAGTTTGCACAAACTTTAAATCACATACATCCGTGTGAATTAATTCTAAAGGTGTCGTGCTCCTTTCTACMGATTTGAACGGCAACTTAGTCATTTTTGCTTCTACACAAATTTCACACTTACTTTTATTAACAAATTCATTTACCTTAAGTAAATTGAGATTTGATAAACGTTTTATTGCATTTAGATTAACGTGGCCTAATATACAATGCCATAAGCTAGAGCACTCAGTCAAGTAAGAGGAATCAGAAGCAATTTTATTAATGACTTGTTTTGGGCGTATAGCCATTACACTTAGTTTGAACAAACCATCTGTAAGGTAACCCTTACCTAGTGTTGAACCAGAGACTAAGTTCTTCCGGATGTCCGGAACGTGCAGCACCTCATTCAGAGTGATATCCTTGCCGGAAGTCATTTTGAGGACAACTGTACCAGTACCAGCAACTTCCGAAGAAGCTTGATTTCCCATGTTCAACTTCCTTCCCTTACAATGAAGGTATTTGGAGAACAAGCTCCGATCAGCACACACATGGGCGGTTGCAGCAGTGTCGATGAACCATTGGCCACAGTTCTCGATCATGTTAGCTTCTTCAGTGATAACCGCAATGAGTTCATCACTAGTCAGCTCCCTCTCGGCTAGTTGGGCACTCGACTTGGCCTTTTTCTGCTTAGGCTTGCGACAGTTCTTAGACATGTGTCCAGGATAACCGTAATTGTAACAATTGCCTTCGAACTTCTTAGAATAGGGAGCTTTAGGCTTTGAGTTGCCAGGACGCGGCCTCTTCTTCGAGTTGTCTCCTCGTTCAAGTAGGTTCACCCGAGGTTCATCCGAACTTTTCGAATTCTTGTACTGAGCTCAAACTTCGGACTCAATTCGCACCTTCCGGATAACGTCTTCAAGTGACATCGCCTTTCGTTTATGCTTGAGGTATGTCTTGAAGTCTTTCTAGCTCGGTGGAAGTTTATCAATCATGGCAGCCGTCGTGAAAGCATCCGGAAGAATCATCCCCTCGGCGTAGACATCGTTCACCAGCATTTGGAACTTTTGAACTTGTTCCATAACCGGGCGAGAGTCAACCATCTTGTAGTCCATGAAGTTCGTGACTACAAATTTCCTAGTTCTAGCCTCGTCGGAACTGTATTTTTTCTCAAGTGCCTCCCATATTTTCTTGGAGGTCTTTACATCCGAGTACACATTACTCAGGCTATCTTCTAAGCTACTTAACAGAAAACCTTTACACAGATAGTCCCCATTGTGCCAATTATCGTAGGCAGCGTGATTATGGAAACTCATCTCATCCTTGTCCGGAATATGTGGTTCGTCTTCCTTCACGAATTTAGCGAAGCCAAGCATCGTGAGGTAGAAAAGCATCTTTTGTTGCCACCTCTTGAAGCCTTCTCCATTTTTGGAGGCTTCTCTACCGCCGCGGGCATGATCCGTGAGGAGTGCAACGGCGCGTTCATCGTTGGTACAAAAGTCCCCATCGAACCCGTTGAATGGGTATTCAAAACAGTTGAATCTGTTTGGGGAGTAGTTGCAAACAAACTTGGAACCGAAGTTCCTGTCATCCCAATGGGATGGGTCACAGCCGGAGCTAACATATTTTGGACCGAAGTCCCTATCCCAAAAGGGATCGTTCCAACAGCCGAAGCTATGGATGGGTTCGACTGGGTCATGCACTTCGTCAGCGTCTCGAGTAAGAAATCGAGTGTTCCTGGGTTGAGAATGATCTCTGAGTAGTGTTCAAGATTGGCGTAGACATGCCAATTGTCGTGGTGTTCGTGACTGCGGGGTCAGTGGTGGAGGTGATGGCCGGAATAGTGTCGCTCGTCGGAGTGCTTGAGGTTGACATCTTTTTCCAGTCAGGGATATTACAACTTACAAATTAAAAATTACAAAAACAAATTCGTTTTGCGATTGTTATTAACTATTACTACTTTGAATCGAGCACAAACAGGGAAATTGTAATAATCAATAAAACTGGAAAAAAGAAAAGAAACAGAAATCGATTAGATAGTCGAGTCGAGTAAGACACTCGCTCCGCAAAATAAATTTGTCCCGGTAGTGCTTCTTCTGTTTTGGCAAATCGTTCCCAAAGATAAAACGACCACGTCTTTGGTTTAACCGCACCGTTAGAAACCAAAGCTCCGGCGAACTCGAAGGATTTGAACTGAGTTACGTAAAACAAAAGTGCAAAAATAGAAATTTGAAAATGCTGGAGTTCTGAGATGATTTCTTGCGTATGGAAAATGTGTTTAGCAAAAGCAGGAGCCTCACCCTTATATAGGGGTTCAAACCAGGGGTTACAGCTGCCAATTAAGACGTCCTTAATGGCGTTCAAACAGTCAGTATCATCAAGCATGAACCTGGTCGAGTTCAGCGTGCAGATACATTGCATGTTTGAATTCAAATGTTTTGGAAACGTCTGACTTTTGACCTGAACGGTTAGGTAGCCGTTTTCGTAACGGTCAGAGCTTTTCAGGTGCGTGTAGGTTCAAAAAAGAAACCAGGGTTGAACCAGAACCCGAACCCCACAAGAACCATCTCAATCGGACTAGCCAATTCGGACCAAATGCCCAGGACCCAAGACCCAAGTCGGGGTCCGGGTCGTAGTCCGGGCTCAGCTTCGCCTTCGGTTTCGCCGAAGGCGGACTGGCGAACCCAAGTCGAAGAGCCCGCGTGAGCTTCGTTTACACAAAGCCCACAACACTCTCTGGCCCACTTGATGTACATTAAAGAAATGTAATCATTTTTAAACTCTCTTCCACATTGACTAACATTCAATGTGGGATAACCGATAAAGCATAAAAGCACCCATTCAACTTCCAAACACCATTTCTCACTCACCAATAAATGAATTTGAGAAATTCAAAAAGTTATAATTATCTACACGACACGTAGATTAAGCTAATACAATTCGTTAATACGAATTTACATTGTACCATTAAATTAGAATTAATCTAATTTATAACAGCCATTAATTAATTTCCATGATTTTGGTCCTTCAAAAAAAAAAAAAAAAAACACGATTTTGGTAGTTTGTCAGCCTGCTTGCCGAGTTATCCCTCCTCTAATTGATTTTTATTTCTAACTCAATTTTATTCATACTTTTTATTTTTTATTTAAATTTTTACTCTCCGACAATTTGGGTGTAACGCGTAGGGACCACCCCTAGCTCCGCCGTCTGCCATTGTACTCTCTGCCCTGTTTGAGCTAGGATTCGTAATACTGAATTCTTGTTTGTTTTAAAATTCAAAAATTAAATACTCAAAAATGTCATCTTACAACTAAATAATTAAATATTATTAAATATAATATAATAATCCTAAAATGATCTTAAAGAGTATAGGTTTGGTTGACAAATAACGCCAGTCTTATATATTAAGGCTCATTACTTTTGATAAATTTCAACAAACTCGTGCATTATATCAATTTGGAAAAAAAGAAAGAAAAAAAAGTGAGTTTTTTAATTCGCATAACCACTTCATTAGTGATGATCTACATTTTAGATTCTTCTATTCAACGCATTGCCGTCAAAAGCTTGATTGGATCCGTGAATTTGATGGCAATTCAAATCGATTTGTTCTTTTTTTTTTTTTTTAAAGATAGTACCGAATATATCTTTATCAATGATTGACATAATCAAAAATTCAATCAAAACAATCTGTCCAATCTGATAATTTGATAAATAAAATTGGTCAAATCAATATACCAAACATATAAGAGAAACAGAATGTGAAAACTAACTAGTAGAAAAAAAAAATATTGACATTTGTTAATAATTGAGTAAAAAAGTATTAATACGTGTATGTATATATATATATATATATATATATATATATATATATATATATTCATTTACAGTAGAAATTGAAAAGAGTATTTGTACTTAACATAATCTTGGATTTCTTCGCAATTTAGCAAAATGTATATATTTGCGACGTTATATTCTGATTCGATTAGGAATTTTTTCCTTTATACCAAAGGTCTCCCCATATTTTTTAAGGACCGAAAGAATTTCATCAGCGCCATCTACACCATCCTGGCAGTCGTCATGTCTAGGCAAATTTTTTTTTTTAGTTAACACGTGATCTTCAAAATAGTACAAAATAAAAGTTGATGCTTCTTCGACCAGATATGGCTTAGCTATCGACCATTCAACACTCGCCTTATTTTTAACACTGTTCATTAGTTTGCGAAAATACCTCTTGAAAGTGTACATCCATCTATACTGCACTGGACCAGCAATTCTCGCTTCATACGCAAGATGAACGGGCAGATGCTCAATTAAGTTAAAAAAGCTTGGAGGGAAGACCAGTTATAGTTGACACAATATTAACGGAATGTCATTATAGATGACTCATATATTCGGTCCTAATGACTATTGACGTTAGATTCTTGAAAAACAAGCTCAATTTGGTTAAAGTCTTCCACACATTTGAAGAAAGAAGTCCATGAAAGACCATTGGTATCAACCTTTGCATGAATACATGACAATCATGACTTTTCATTTCCATCAAACGCAATTCCTTCTTGTCGGCGAAACGCCCCAAGTTTGATGCGTACCCATCTGGAAATCGAAGGTTTTCAACTCAATCGCACAATGCAGCTTTCGACGGCTTATCAAGTGTGTAACAAGCTTTAGGATACTTTTTCAATCCGTTTGGCGCCAACTCCGAACGATTACAATACTCATTAAACTCTTCCCTTGATTTAGGTGTCCTTGGTCTTCCCTTTGACATCCATCACCTGTAGAAAACACTGTCAAACACATTTTTCTTTATGTGAATAACATCTAAAATGTGTTGAATTAGATTTGTCATCCGATATGGCAATTCCCAAAAGATACTTCATTTTCTCCAACCAGACGTTTTGAAAAATTGTACATTAACGAGTACTGCATCTAATTCAGTGACTTTTGGAAGCCCCAGTCTTTCCTTCTTTATCAAAACTTCTGCCTTGAGTGGACGCTCGGTGGTGGAGTCTCGACAGATCTTCTTTTTCGAAAACTTTGTTTATCATTTCGAAAACGGTAACCTCATTCAAGAAACTTCCGGTGATTGTCGATCTATGACTGCTTCCCGTTTCACTTAAGAGTGAAGGCGTTTGAGCATTCCATACAGTAAAGACAAGTTGTTCGATCGGTCGTACTCAATCGATCAACATAAAATACGCAGCAAAATTGCTAAGTGTCCACATTAGGGTTGTTCGCAATTAGAAATTTTGGTTTTTTTAGATATATTGTATGAGGGAGCCTCAACCGTGTACAACTGATTCAATTAGGCGATTAGAGGTTGTAGAAACACATCGAGTTTGTCTTTCAGATTCTTTGGCTCTAGTACAAATATGGAGGAACATAAACTGCTCTTTCATGCACATCCACGGAGGCAAGTTGTAGAGTGTAACTATGACAGGAACGATGAATATTGTGCGCTAAAACTTCCAAATGGTTGAAAACCATCTGTACAATGACCCGATTCATGTGAGTTTCAACAGCAAAATTTGGATGAGTTTGGTTGAAATATTTTCAAGCTTCTGAGTCGGATGGGTGGCGCATAACATCATCTTCAACCGCGTATTCAACATGTCATCTCATATCTTTTATTGTAGCATTAGATGCGTACAACCTCCGCATACGAGGAGTTAATAGAAAATAGTACATCTTCTTGTATGTTACGCGTGCCTTCTATCATTTTGTTTTGCCTTGAAAAATGGGTTAAATCGAGGTTCATTGCAAAATTTGCAGATTGTCAAATCAGAATCGTCTTTCTAGTAGATCATACAATTATTTTTGCAACAATCTATCTTCTCGATCAGTAAGCCCATACCCCTTAGAAATTTCTTACTGTTGTAGAAGTCATCGGGTACGAGATTGTCTTTCAGTACAATCTCTTGATTAATTCACTCAATTGATCATAATATTTTTGAGACATGTGATTCTCTGACTTCAAATTCATGAGACGGAAAACTAATGACAACTGAGTATGTCCCTCACACCCCGGATGTGGTTGATTTCCAAATTTCAACATGTCGTAGAATTTTTGAGCCTCTGATTTCGACGACTCTTCCATGTCGGCAACCACATCAAAATCAGGACCAGCTGTATCTTGAAACATATTAATGTGCGCGTTTGATAATTCTTCAAAAGTAATGTAAAAGGGTCCTCTAACATGAAAATCGTGATGGCGTCCAACTTTCTCCGCGGTAAATCCATATATAGTAATTCAGCTCGAATCCGTTTCTAACAAAGTGGTACTTAATCTCATTGATGTCGAGAAACCTATGAATCCTACATCTACTAAGATTATAAGGACACTCCAGCCTCTTTCCGTCCTTATGTGAATGTGCTTGAGCAAATTCAATAAAGCTCTCAATTCCATCTACGAATTATGGGGATAAGAAGCCAATGACGATTCGTTTGTAATCCAACTACGATAACTCATCCCATCTTTATACGATTGTTATATTGATTTATTGAAAAATGGGCAGCATGATGGTGGTTTGAAAATGATTGAATTTTTGTAAGGGCTCTATCCATTCGAAAACGTGATTTTCCATTAATACATCATCTTAGTATATGAATTTTTGTAGACTAAAAATTTCGACAGCATCTTCCTTTTGTTCTCTAAGTACATATATATTACAGTCAGAGCCGGCAATTTCAGGCCTAGCCCGACCTGATTTCAGCTATGCTTGGGCTTTGGAATATCAGGCCCAAAAAAATCGGGTCATTTTTGGCACGGCCAATCAGGCCTGATTTGACCGGCAAAATTACACTATATTCCCTATGATGGGCCAGGTTTGGGCCGATGAAATTTTGGCCCGACCTAATTTTTGGTGTTGTCACAACGGGGCCGGGCCGGGTGGCCCGACCCTGCCCATTGCCAGCTCTAACTACAGTGCACCAAGAACAAAAGAGAGTTACTGAACCAATATTTTATAATGAATAAAAAAAATATTTAAATAAAATAAGCCATATTACAATCACGCTCTCAAACTGTCCAAATAAGTGGACAATTCGGGATTTGGTATCAAATTCTCTATTCGATACTAAATCCCAAACGAGTCTAAAGTATTTTGTTTGAGTGCAGAAGGAAAAATTGCATTGTGCATCAAAATTATTTTAAACCCTATTGTTGGAGGGATGAAACCTCCCGGCCGGCGCCATAATCTACGTCATCACAGGCGTATACATCAACCAATAAATCACAACATGTAAATAATATCTACAAGATAACATATATGTTAAACATAACATCCACGTAGCGATCACCACGGAATTCCAAAACCACCCTCACCACTAATTTAATACATTTTAAAACCACCATTAATTTTTAAAATAATTTTGAAAACCGTTATTGGAGGGACGAAACCTCTCAGCCGGCGCCGTAAGCCATGTCATCACCGACGTCTTTCCAACCAATCACAACATCAGTCAATCACAATTGAACCATAACAACAAACCACAACATACATTAAATTAACACAACCGATGACCATGACATTTAAAAATCACCATCGCAAATACTTTAAAAGATAATTGCATAACTGAACCCTTATGAAACACTAATGAATCTTAATTACATAATCGAAACCTAATTGAACTTACGAATCCTAATTATATAATTATTCATAAATTAAACCATAATTATATAATTATCCCTAAATTAATCCCTAATTATAATTATCCCTAAACTAAACCCTATTTATATAATTATTCATAAATTAAACCGTTATATATTTATTCCTTAATTGAATCCTCGTTATATAATTATTCATAAATTAAATTCTAATTATATAATTATTCCTAAATCCAATCCTGATTATATAATATCCCTAAATTAAACACTAATTATACAATAATCTTTAAATTCAAATATATTTATATAATAATCCATAAAATCAATCTTAATTATACAATAATTCCTAATATCAACCATAATTAAAAGGTTAATTCTAATTAAATCAAAAAACACAAATTAGTTATTAAAAATAATAATAAATAATTTCATGAAAAAAAAGCCTTGCTGGGCGGATGGCGGGCGGACTGCTGGCGACGCGTCTCGGTGGCAGCTCGGAACGGGGGCGAACGGCGGCCAGCTGCTGGCTTGGCGTCTCGAAACAGCGGGTGCTTGGCAGCGAAGGCGGACTGCTCTTTTTTTTTTCGTCTTTCATTTTTTTTTCTGCGCAACAGAGTGAAGCAGCGGGGTCTGCCCGCTGCTATTTTAGGATTGGGAGCGAGATAGTATTGCCTTTCTGAAATCCCGAAGGGAACTAAATCCCCTCAAAAGTTTCCGTCGGGATCTATTTACCTTCGGGAATTTTCGAGGGAGTTAGTTCCCTTCGAAATTTTTTCGAGGGGAATATGCTCCACTCGGGTTTATTAAATAAATAAAAAAATTGAAAAAAAATAGAAAATACATATTTATCGATCAATTACCTATTCTAGTGGTTTTATAATAATGAAACACACCTCGTGACACTTTCACAAAAAAATACGACGTTTTGTTGCTTTGCGTTTCCAACCTAACAAGTTGATCGATCGATCGTATTTTGATTGTTGTCGAATTACTTAACACGTGTAAATACGCACGTGCTCGGTGATGTTTTTCTAGCGAAACCGGGTCAAAACAACCACACGTAGCTAAAATGATAGGATATGGTTTATTTTTACGCTTTTTGTATTTTTTTTCTATTTTTCTTGAATTTTTATTAAATTTCAAAAAACAAATTAAAAAAAATAGAAAATACGTATTTACCGATCAATTACCAATTGTGGTTCTATAACAACGAAACACACCTCGTGGCATCTTCAAAAAATCACGACGCTTTGTTGCTTTACGTTTCCAACATAACAAGTTGGTCGATCGATCTTATCTTGGTTGTTGGTTGAATTACACGACACGTGTAAATACGCACATGCTCGGTAATATTTTTCTAGCGAAATCGGGTCAAAACCACCCTATGTGCCTAAAATGATAGGATATGGTTTATTTTTTTCGCTTTTTATATTTTTTTCTATTTTTTTTGAATTTTTATTAAATTTCAAAGAAACCGAGGGGAACAATAATTTTTGGAGGGAATAGGTTCCCTTCGGGGATTTTCTGAGGGCATACGCTCCCCTCAGGTTTTTTTAAATTAAAAAAAAAACAAAAAAAAATTATTTACCGATTAATTACCAATTATCGTGGTTAAATAACAACGAAACACATCTCGTGGCACCTTCACAAAATTACGATACTTCGTTGTTTTGTGTTTTAACCTAAAAAGTTGATCGATCGATCGTATCTTGGTTGTTGGCCGAATTACACGACACGTGTAAATACGCACACACTCGGTGATATTTTCCTAGCGAAACCTAGTCAAAACCACCCTACGTGCCTAAAATGATATGATATGGTTTATTTTTACACTTTTTTGTGTTTTATTTCTATTTTTGTTCGAATTCTTATTTAAAATTCAAACACACACACACACAAAAAAAGAAAAAACATATTTAATGTTCAATTACCAATTGCTTTGCGTTTCCAACCTAACAAGTTGATCGATCGATTTATCTTAGTTGTTGGTCGAATTTCATGAATTGTTACTGTTGGTCAAATTACACGACACGTGCCTAAATGATAGTATATAATTTACTTTTATGATATTATATTTTTTTTTTCGATTTTTTAACACTCAAGTAACCAAGGGGAGCAATTCCCCTCGAAAAATTACCGAAGGGATTCCCTTCGATAATTTTCAAGGGGATATTTGTCCCTTCAGTTTTTTTCGAGGAGGATATGCCTTCGGCAAATGTACAATCGGAAAGCCTTATATATTACCTTTGATAATAATGACGACAAATATTGGCGCCGTGTTTCCGAATTATTTACCGATGGGAGTAGTACCAAAGGTACTAACCTTTGGTAATGCGTTCGGTAATAATTATCCTTGGTGCACTCGTAAATTTCGAGGGAAATATTTCTAAGTGTTCCTTTCGATAAAATACTATTTTTTTTTGTAGTGTTTTCCCTAATTAATTTTTTTGAAAGAAAAAGAAAAAAAAAACACCTCACATAAAAATTTGAAAAGACCAGTTTATAATCCTTCACAACGTCACGGTGATGCATTCACCTTTCTTTCCCCAACCTCGTGCTTTTTTCGCCGCTAATTTTGCCGTCACCGGACTTTGGAGATCATCCAACCCTACGCGTAAGTCCAGTTTTTGCTTGACTTGGAAATTTAAAATTTTTAATTAATTTTTATTTTTGTATTATGGATTTGGATGATTATAGAAAAAAAAGGAAGACATTAATTTACATAAAAAAGAAAAAAGACAAATTTAGAAATAATATTTACGATTGTGTGAAAAATAAAATAAGTTTAATGCAAGTGATTGTCAGAATTGTAAATAAATACATAATTAAAGAAAATATTTGTATCCTTCCATTATAAAAACCTACAAAATTAGTAACAAATCCTGGTGGTCGACTTTTTTTAATCCAATACTTTAGAATTTATATATAAGTTTACAAATAAAAGTGAACTTATCATTTGAACTCAAATGATGAGATTTTGTGAGAAAGATCTTCTATAATTAAATGGTGGTCCAACATTAACCATGACAAAATTACAAATTTAAGTAATTCCTATAATCCAACTCAATCCATAAATAAAGTTTAATGAAAGCAATATATAGTAAATTCCAGTTATAAATATGCATTCGACTTTTGGGAAACAACATGCTTTCTTTTGAGGTTAAAATTTGGTGAAAAAAATTCTCGGACTTTTTTGAAAATAGTACATTTTGTAGAAAATAAAAATAAAAAAAGAAAAAGAAAATTAGGACTATACTTAAAAAATAGATACTGACAGATGTATCTGAAACTGAGAACACACTTTTGGCGCATTTTAAGACTCTGTTTCACGAGTCTCCAAAGTCCATTTTAATACCTTTTCTTTTGCTCTTCCATTTTTTCTCCTTTTTGCTACATTTTCACCATTTTCCCTCCTTCGAACTGCACAAATCTCATTTCAAGTTTTATTTTTTCCCCATTTTTTCCCTTTCTAAATCTAGTTTCAAGCCTTTGAATTTTTGTCTTTGTATTTTAGTTTACTTTATTTAACCCTTAGTGTTAGCTCGCCAAATTAACCGAGAAATATATAGTTTTTCAGTATTCAAATTCAACTTCTTCAATTCCAATTTTTTTTAAAAAAAAAGGTACAACTCTTCGTATGCCTCAGTAAATAATTTTTTATTTTTTATTTTTTACTTTTTTCACAGCTCTTGGATCAGTTAATATTAAAACCTGGTTTGAAGTGGGTTTTGAATCTGGTTTGAAGAATATTCAGAGACCCTTTGAAGGGATGGAGGCGATCCGGCGGCCGCTGGCGAGATCGTCGCTGGTGGCGCTATTTTTCGCCGTCTTAGTTGTCGGCGCGTTCATCTCCACGCGCTACCTTGATTCCTCTGTTGTTGTAAGTTAATTTATTTAATTCATTTTCTGTTTTTTCTGTTTTAGTATTCGCCGACACTGCTCAACTTCAGGATGACTCTTTTTTATGTTTAAATTATATTTTTAGTAAATGTAATTACATATAATTGGCTATAATAATAATTCTGAAACTCTTTATTTTCGTTTGATTTAATTTTCGGTCAAAGCCGCTAATGTGGGAATTACTTAATACATTAGTGGAGTGTGATGATATATGTCTGGATTTTTTTATTTTTTTATTTTATTTTTGACAATTTTTCAATTTCCAGCTATCTAAGAACTGGCATTGAGAATCTTCTATTATTACCAACTCCCCAATATTTTTAGGAGGCTAAAATCGTAATAATTTTATTTGTAGGTTTTGATTCTTTGTAATGACTTTTTTTTCCCTAAATTTTCGAAAGGTTTGAGCGCTAAAAATTTCATCGGTATATTTTTAGATTATCTTTTTTTTTTTAAAGTTAATTTTTTTATTACATTTATTATTATACATTATTTGTGTCCTTAAAATTAGGTAAGGCGTGTCCTTGCACGTTGATTTTGAGTAAACCAAGATAAATTACTACTCCTACTACCAACTCTAATCAATATATGTCGAGAAAGGTATAAATAAATAAAAAGAAAAAAGAAAAAAGAAAAAAAATAGGAGATTTTGAGTTTTAAGGGAGTAAGAAATTTTTTATTATGAAAAATGTTACTACAATTTTCAATTACCTTAAAAGTGTTTTTCCAACACGAAAATTGATGCTTTAAATAAAAGAGTAATTGATAAATTACATTTTTATTTTAAAACTTATTAATTTGTGAAAAAAGATAATAATGTAATTTAGGTAAATCCATACTTCTCATTAGGAAAATAAAACGAGTAACATAACTTATTTTAAATAACTGTAGAAAAAAGAAATAGATGTGTTCAAGGGCAAAAATTGCAAAATGCCTAATAATTATATACTCCCTTTATCACTAATTATTTAAAGAAATCAAAAGAAATTTATGGTTATAAAATAATTACGAGTAAAAGGGGACGATAGATTTAAGAATAATATTACTTGATTAAGGGTATATTAGTCAAATTTATATATTCCTTACTTTTTAACGTAAACTCTAAAACAACATTTAATAAAAAAAAAAAGTTATAGGAAATATGATTTTAAAATTTACACATTAGAGTAGATTAAAAAAAAAAACAAAAAACAAACAAACTGATGTTGTTTAACATTTCTCTTCTTGCAGTTGATTGATACAAATTCCCCCCAAAAATCCCTATTAGCCACTAAACCCCTCCCCAACTACCCTTCAGAAATCCCTCAAATTCCCCAAAATGCCCCCAAAGCCATAAACATCCCCTTAAACTGTTCCCTCGCTAACGTATCCCGAACCTGCCCCGTCGGCTACTACCCGTCCAAAATCCCGTCCGAAGCCCGAAACCGTTTATCCCCGCCGCCGTCGACATGTCCCGATTACTTCCGTTGGATCTACGACGATCTATGGCCTTGGAGAGAGACGGGCATTACTCAAGAAATGGTTATGAGCGCGAGCCGAACGGCGACTTTCCGACTAGTGGTGCTCGACGGGAAAGCTTACGTGGAAGCGTATCATAAATCGTTTCAGAGTCGAGACACGTTTACGTTGTGGGGGATTTTGCAGTTGTTGAGGAGGTACCCGGGGAAACTGCCCGATTTGGACTTGATGTTCGATTGCGTCGACTGGCCCGTACTGAAGAAGGATTTTTTCAAGGGCCCGAAGTACCGGGCCCCGCCGCCGTTGTTCCGGTACTGCGGGGATGACGCGACGTACGACATTGTGTTTCCCGATTGGTCGTTCTGGGGCTGGTACGTGTTCCTATTTGGTATAATTTTGGTATCGGGTGTGTGGTGGGATAATTACCAAAATACCCCCAAGGCTTTGCGCGACCTGACAAAAACCCCCTTCATCCCAAAAAGATAGGATTATGGTTATTTCAAAGAGTTTAAGAAAATGTTGGTTAATATGGTTAAAATATTGTCTTTTCCATCTATGCCCCTAAGATTAATTAATTGTTTGTTCACTGTCTATTCGATTTTAGAGTGATTAAACAGGGGTATATGGGAATGAAAAAGTATCTACATACTAAATGTAGTAACAAGCCTATATTTTGGCCGGAGGGAATAAAATGTCGAGTGAGTAGTAATTTTTGTAACAGTGAATAAACAATTTTTCGGCACATGCTGATTATTCTACTGATAAATTAGGCCGGAGATTAATATAAAGCCATGGGAGCTATTGTCAAAGGATCTGAAAGAGGGGAATAAGAGGACGAAATGGACGGATAGGGAACCGCATGCTTATTGGAAAGGCAATCCAGCGGTTGCTGAGACGAGGATGGATTTAATGAAGTGTAATGTTTCCGATAAACAGGATTGGAAAGCTCGAGTCTTTGCTCAGGTAAAAAAACTAATAAAATTTTACATCCCCCCCAAAAAAAAGTCCTGAGTGGAATGCTAGCCTTGGCGAAATGAAGCCCGGCCCGATTTACCTGATTTTTGATCCGGCCCGAAAGAACTCGTACACAAATGTGTACATGGGTTGGGTATTTTGCGGGCCGAAGGAAAATCGGTTGTGCTCGGCCCGTCATTTTGCCACTTTTAAATTGACCTCATATGCTATTATTTTTAGCCCCAGATTGCATCAATTATTATAGACCGCAAAAGTGAAATTTGAAAAATAAATAAATAAATGAATGAAATTGCAGGACTGGCTTAAAGAACAGAAACAGGGCTACAAGCAATCGGACTTAGCAAGCCAATGCATGCACAGGCACGACACGATTAGCCTCTCGACTATATATATTCGTTTTGTGTGTGTCACCTTTATTATCTTAATCGGTTAACAATCTTGAACACAGATACAAAATCTACATCGAAGGATCTGCATGGTCCGTTAGCGAAAAATACATTCTGGCTTGCGATTCGGTTACGTTGCTCGTAAAGCCTCACTACTACGACTTTTTCACGAGAAGTTTGATGCCTTTGAAACATTACTGGCCGATCAAGAACGATGACAAGTGCAAATCAATTAAATATGCGGTCGATTGGGGTGATAGCCACCAACAAGAGGTAATTTTCTCTCTCCCTCCCCCTAAAATCGGGCTAAATCGTAATTTTAGTCATATGGGGACGATTTACACCAAAACCATGTAATTTATTTAAAATAAATAAATAAAAAAAACCCAGGTGTCACTCATTTGGTCGCACAAAATTGAAATAAATTCCATATGTCATTACATAGAAGATAAATGTATATATGTATAAAGTTACATTCGATAACAGATAAATGTAGCAGATAGAACTATTTTTCTTACCTCCTTTGAATCTAATTTTACGTTCCCCGTTTCGGCCAACAGGCTCAGGCCATCGGCAAAGCTGCAAGCGATTTCGTCCTGAACGACTTGAAAATGGATTATGTGTACGACTACATGTTTCATCTCCTGAGCGAGTACTCTAAGCTCTTAACGTACAAGCCCACCGTTCCTCAAAAAGCCGTCGAGCTTTGTTCCGAGTCAATGGCTTGTCTTGCGCAAGGGTTCGAGAAGCAATTCATGACCGAGTCATTGGTGGGTCCCGCGATTTCCGAGCCGTGCATTATGCCTCCGCCTTACGACCCGGCGTCTCATCGTTCTGTTATTGAAAGACAAGATGGTGGGATAAAACAAGTTGAGGCTTGGGAAAATGAATATTGGAAGACTCATACTAAGCAAATGTAGGAACTTAGATATATACCTTTTTTCTTTTTTTACATGGATATACATATGTACTAATAAGTTGTCTGGTTTGTTACTATGTTAGCTCATGAAGAGATATCCAGTTTGTTTCTTGCAAGTTCTTGGTTATGGGATATTCATGTTTGGAGGCCAACAAAGAAAATATTGAGAGAAAAGATAATAATAACAAAAACTACACCTATAGTTTACCTTATTACCAAACAGTTGATTATTTTTTAAATTACAAATATTTCCTGAGGTATTATGAATGTCCTCATTGAGGTTTATATTTTATTTTGTTACTAAATAAATATCCATGCAACAAATATCAAGGACATATTAGAATGCCATTTTTTTTTGTCTGTGGTATAAAAGAGAAACATTTTGAGTAAGAAATATTACATTATATCAAATTAATAGAGGACCACAATTGAGTTTGAAGATCAAGGGAATCAATTTCTACAACATAGTATAGTTGTTGCATTAAACTGAACAATACAGAGTAATCAAATGCCACCAAGCATGATAAGCAACCCAAGTTTGTGTTTTTTTTTTTTTTGTTTTTTTTTTTTTTGAACTTGTTCAGACCGCACGTGTTTTAATAATGTCGAAGCTCATTTCGCTGGGATCGGTTGCTTGAAAGTTCAACCTGAATCCCATCCAACTCCCTCTTAAATCTATCCTTCGAGCTGGCGTATACCATCTTCAATTCTCACCGCTGATGTATCTGGTGACCTAAAATAAAAACCAAGAAATTTTGAAACTACTTGAGTTTCGCCTGATCACAAAAAAAAGAAAGAAAAAAAAAAAAAGAAAGAAAGAAAGAAAAAGAAAAAGACATTTGTCTTTCATTTTGAATTTGCGCTAACTTTTTACTATTATTTCCTTCAAATTTTATAAATATTACAAACAGTCAGGCTGGCAAATCGAGCGTTATTTGTAATAATTAGAAAAGTTGAAGGGTGTAATTGTAAAGTCATTTGATGACATGACACCAGCAAATGAAGTAAGGTTAACTAACGGTTGAGGCAAAATGTAAAAGAGAAATTACAAAGATTAGACATGAGGTTTAGCCTAATTACGAAAAAGTCCGATTTCTTTTTAAATTACGAATACCCCCTTCTGATTTGAATTTTTTTTAATACATATCACCCTCCAATAATAGGTTGAACTTTATAATCCAAAAGATAACTGTTTTTTTTTTTTTTAATTTAATTGTCAAGGGTAGTGTTTGTAATAATTTCAAACATAAATCCATAAGATTTTTTTTCACTATCTCAACTGTCCTATCCGTATATGCAATAATATTTAGACTGAATTACCAAAACTACCCCCAATGTTTAGCCTAATTACAAAAAAAAAAACAGAAACTTTTGAAAATTACAAAAAAGAAAAAAAACATACTTGAGGTTTCAATTTGTATTCATCTAATATACGTAAGACAAAATAAATAAATCTCATGCTATCTATCTATGATGTAGAAATCGAGATATACTAATTGATTACCATGCGATAAAGAAAATCTTGCTCTTCTGGCAGTTTTCAGTGGTGATGAAGTCGAAATCAAAGACAGCATATCGACACTCGTCCGAAGGGAGAGAGCCCGTGAAATCCTCATAGCTTTCGTCCGGGCTTCCCAGCTTCTCCACCACCACCTGTTGGCCCTCGATCTTGAAGATGATGAATCGGTAGTTTCTTTTCGCTTTTAACTCCTGAAACTTCAGCTTACATTCATCCTCCACTGCCATTCCAGACGCCGCGTTCGCCTAAACTCAAAATTATTCATAAAAAAGATTTTATTTTATTTTTCGGGTAAATTTCAATATTTTGTTTTTAATTCCTTTTTCCGATTTTCGCTAGACATCTTTTCTTTTTGTTTTTTCTTATTTAAAATATTCGGTCCATCTATCTCCAATTCATGCAAATTTCAAATAGAAATATGACAATGAATCCCAAAAAAAAAACAAAAAAAAAACTCTTGTGATTCTATAATTAACAAATGCCATTATTCTACTCAATCTAAGATCGATCATGGGCTCTAACCACACATTCATGCAAATTGCAGTTATCAATAGCAAAAAAAATAAAAATGGATATCATCTAAAATCCAGATAATTGAATCATTTCAACATCTTCATCAAAAAAAGAATCCAATTAAACAAACAAAAAAAATCATATCATTCAGGCATTTCATCAAACAGATGGTGGGCAAGGTTAATTTACCATATTAGCCTTCAAATCAGGATAAGTGAAACCTGCAAAAAATGATTGATAAAACAGGAAAATGTAAGACTGAAGGAAAGAGGAATCTCATGGATCCTTGAAGGGGAAATGGAAAAAACCTGCAGAAAAATGCGGGGAAATAAAAAAAACAAAAACAAAAAATATATATAAAAAAAAAAAAAAAAGAAACAAAGGGTTAAGAATTGTCTTGGTCCCTTCGGTTAATAAATTTCCCTAAATATAACCAAACCTTTTTTTTTTTTTTTAGCACGTTTTAATCCTTTTCCGTTTCCAATTACAATTAGGAGTTTTTCATTTAGAGGGAAAAACTAACATAATTTAGGTTGTTATATAGTTAGGGGAAAAAAAGTTTATATGTAAGAAAATATTAAAGTTCGAGGTTGTTTAGATTATTTTCCCTCTAAAATATCAAGCCATGCAAGTTTATGCAATTTTTCTGATAAATGTTCATCATAACATTATGCTCACTTTAACTTTTTTTTTTTTAAATATCCGAACAACCCTTAAAAAACGTGTCTTTTTGTTATTAGCAGAGATTCATTACTATTTATATGTGTTTCACAATAAATGATTATCACTATTATATTAAATGTTCATTTGAATATTTTTGAGATTACTTAACTACATACATAAAAGTATGTAATGATTTTTCGCAACATATGATACGTGTAGATAAAAGCGTAGATAAAAATGCGTAAAGTTAGTTATTTAAATTAAGAAAGTGTGATAAGTGGTCTACTTTTATTAGCTTAGGTTAAAGTATTTTTTAAAGTGAAAAAATTGACACATGAAATAAAAATAATTATGAGGCACATAAAAATAATTATGTGACACATTAAATGTTTGACATTGTCAAGAGCAATGTTAAATTCTAGACATTACTCTTGAAAATGTCTACAATTAATTTTAAAGATATCATCTAATCATGTTATTTCTCTCTCTTTATTTTTTCTAAAATTAAATAAAATAAATTATCACATATATAACATTAACATTGATGCATTGAACAACTTTTTTTTTATAAAATGTCAATATTGCCGCATATGATCAATTAATACTATTACATTGAAAATGCTCTAATATATGAAAGTGTTTTCAATTCAAAATTTCCAATTTTTTCATGTTTATTTTTTCGTTGGAAACTATCATTTTTAGTTTTTACATAAAAACATTTCAAATTTATCAGATCGCATCTAATCTTTTATGATATGTTACTCACTGATGCCAGAATTTACTAAAAACATTATTATTTTTAAATTATATGTATTTAATCTAGCTCACCTTCTACAATCATTAATATAATATTATGTATTCAAATTTAAATATTAAAAATGATCCACCATTAATAATTTCTAAACCATTATATACCTATAAATATTTTCAAAATTATATATCAAATTTAATCTTAATTTTCATATAAAATCCATAAATTCTCAAAATTGTTGAAGGTAAAACACAATTAGTGTGCCTTAGTAAACAAGTAACTGATGAAAATAATTTATGTATTTGTTATCTTTATATATTATAAAAATATGTATTTGATACCCTATATAAAGAGAGTATTTGATAAATAAGAGAACTCTAATTCTACCATCTCCTTCTTCTCCTTTATATCTTCTTCTTTTCTCATTTTCCTTTAAAAAAAATTAATTTCTAGTATTGGAAATCGAAAATTGGACTTGGAAACAACTCCATACATGCCCTTTGAGTTTGTTGCGCATAGGGCTGCAAACGAACCAAGTCGAGTCGAGCATTCACAATTTCGAGCCAGAATTGAATTTTTTTATCTATGCTCGAGCTCGACAAGCTCGAAAGATTACTGCTCGGCTCGAGATCGACTCGACAATACTCGGCTCGAGTTTTTTGGTTTTACATCTAATAAAATTACGGTATTTTTGTAATTAATATTATTAAATAAGAGTATTTTAGTAAATTCTTGCATAATCGAGCAGCTCGTCGAGCTCGCGACCTTATTATTGACGTGCTCGAGCTCGACTCGTTTGTGAACTCGAGCTCGAGTTTGACCGAGTTCGAGTCGAGCTTTGACTCGAGCTGCTCGCGAGCGCTCGTGAGCCGCTCGACTCGTTTGCAACCCATATGGCCAAGCCTGTGCCGAAGTCACCTAGCCCATTCAAGTATAGCCTAGACTTAATGGGCTTGATAGAATGCCTGGGGAGGCGGCCAACATGGACTGAGATAGTTGACGCAGCCCACAGCCCAACTAGCACTACTAATACTGTAAACAATTGTTAGCATCTTGGCCAATTCTATATGCACCCAAAGTTTTGCAAGCAGCCCCAGTTTAAATTTTATTTACGAAAATATTACTTTAATGAAATTTCATATACCTCGTTATATTATTACAATACATCCTTATTCATCCCAACTGTTAAATACACCCATAAAATATATAAATTACTATAAACACCAGTCACAAAACATATAATTTAACATTTTTTAATATTTATTTTCAATTATTCACAATTAAATAAAACTAATCTCACTTTATTTTCTTTAAAAACCACTCAAAACATTGCAAATAATCAACGAACAAGAAAATATGAGAACAATCAATGTATTTATTTATTTATTTATATTTGTTCGATTAATTTTTTATTTTCGTGCTTTACTATAAAATTTAGTTCGATTTTTTATTAAAAAAAATTGTGCTCAACCTGTTCGGTCCTGTTCAGGTGAAATTTCGAAGTAATTTGGGTCACAAGTGGCCGAGAAATTTTGAAGTAATTTCGAACTAATGCTGTTCAATTACACCTAGTGAATTCTAAAGTACTAGGAGTACTACATACATTCATGTCTCAAAGATACGTTACTTATTTTCTCAAAACTTGTTCATTAGCAAAATTGTATGATTGAGACATGCATATGCTAAAGATACAAAGTATAATATTTTATTCAAATATTTTATAGTATTGATCGATATTTCGGCATGTATTGTCCATAAAAAAATGCTGCATTTGCAAAATTTCTAATACATTTAATATGATTGAGGACTCACCACCCTTATAAAGCACTTAAACTCATAATGCTAAAGAGTTTACATCAAAAGTATTTGATGTCTTTTGCATTTTAATCAATATCAATGTAATGCATCTTGCACCATAATGTGCATATATAATAAGGTCTTAAATAAGATATCGTCGAAAAGAATATAGATGGTGTCTAAGATAATATTTATGCGTATTCATATATTTGTCTCTGCACAGGGTTATGCAACATTGCACCCAACTCTTACCTATTCATTTATGAACCTCTGCTAACCAAGTATTATGGGCACCAGTTGGTAATTGTTAATTCATATCTACGCATATTTGATTACGCAGTATATGTGCCTATTGCGCCCCCACAGCGCATTCATATGAGTTTCTAAAGACGATTAAGTATTTATATTGGATATGAATCTCCAACATTCATCCGCTATTTGAAACCTTTGACAGACGATCTCTTTATCGCTAAATTAGCGAATTTGTGACTCTAATGAGATGGTCTTCCCATCGTTAGGGGGAGATGAGAAAAAGTATTTTCTAATGGAACGATAGGAATAGTTTCACACTATATCTCATTATAATCCCTGCATTTCACAATCTAACGTGAAAGTAAAGTAAAGTGAACAATTGATCTTCAAAGTATAGAAGTCTCAATTTCTAAAGTGACGAGGTTATATATATATACCAACTGCAAATGTGTCTGCAAGGCTAAAAATTCCCGTAAAGGGCATAATGTCACAAATTAAGACATTGCAACCATACTTAGTGGAGGTGTAGTTGAGGTCGTGACTCCCAAAAGGAACATGGGGGGTCACTTGGTTCGATCAATACTCGTCCAAGGAATAAGAGGGCATGAATGACACAACTTCAATTGATAATCAATGAAAATAATTCCTCTCATGAGATTATCTCTGGTTATACTTATGTCCATGAATCATTACTGGAGAATGATCCGATGTTTAATATGATCCCAGAGAATAAAGAAATCTCAATGTACTATGAGAGTTTATATGAGTTGATGGAAAGATCTTCCACACACATTGATGATATATACATTGTTGCTCAATGAATTATAGAGCACGATAGTATCGAACCACGCTTTATTGAAATGTCAACAAAGAGCAAATTGGCCTAATTCTAAAGAATCAATCCAAGTAGTACTAAATTCACTGACAACAAGATAGGTTTTTGGTCTTGTAATGCTAACCTCACCAAGTGTAAAGCCTGCAGAACATAAACAAAGTTTTGTCAGAAAGCGCAATGAGAAAAATAAAGCCATGAGATGCAACTCTAGACTTGAAGTACAAAGTTTCTCAAAATGCCCTGCAATTGACTATGGGGTCATGTACTCTCCCATAATAGATGTCATAGTTCCAAAGAACTGAGAATGCAACTTATACCTGTGGTTACATCATATCTCTATGGGGATCGTGATTTAGAGATATATATACGAAAGTGATTGCTGACCTTTCATTGCCAAGGCAAGTGACTCTAAGACACGGAGTGCATTTGAAATTAAATTAAAATACTCACATTATTGTACCATTACTAATACACTTGACCAAATATTAATTTCTCAAAATTGTTATCTTGATTTAACTAAAAAAAGCGCAATGTCACTGGAATTGAATCAAAATGTACTTTGATACCTAAAAGAAACCATTGACGTGAGTTTATTTTTCCCATTCATAAATATAATTGGGACTGCAGATGGTCTTGTAACCCCCAAAAGAAAGTGTTGAGTTTACTTCCTACTGTTAAACACCAAATAGTATCGTGAATGTTGGTTACTCATTCGATCCATATAAAGAGATCATTAGCATACATGTAGTAGCTCTGAGTATATATGATAAATGTTATGATCATTCATATATCTGATAATAGTGTCTTGAACTCTATCACTGAAGAAAATGTGATAATACGAGTAATATCACCACAACTCTTCTACAACCAACAACTATCCACTTTCTCAAGAATCAAGTAAATTGAGGAAGTGGAGAATTCCAAAGTTCTCTTGATAGATGAATATATCAAAGAGAGGTGCAGACTTTAGGGGGAGTCTCAACAAAGGTGTGTTGTACTCTTTTTCCTTAGACCAAATTTTATTTTTCCCATTGGGTTTTGTTACTTGGCAAGGTTTTAACGAGGCAACAATAGAACACCATTTCACCATTTGACTTGACACAAGGAGGAGTATTGAAGGAAAAACACAATTAGTGTGCCTTTGTCAACAAGTAACTGATGAGGAACAATTTAGGTATTTGATATCTTTATGCATTATGGACACATGTATTTGATACCCTATATAAAGGGAGTGTTTGATGAATAAGAGAACCCTAACTTCTATTATTTCATTCGTCTCCTTTATGCCTTCTTCTTGTCTACTTTTCCTTTTACAATTTGTGATTATTATAAAGATTTTGAAGTATATCGGGGAAAAAAATCAAAGTCAAAAGATATTTGTATTGCATGTTCTCATTGTATAATTATATTACGTTATTTATGTTATAATCATATATCTATTTATACAGTTGTGAATGAGATAAAAGATAAATAAAAAATAATTTACACGAATTAAT
Organism: Phtheirospermum japonicum; assembly: GCA_014905375.1. Lineage (NCBI taxonomy): Eukaryota > Viridiplantae > Streptophyta > Magnoliopsida > Lamiales > Orobanchaceae > Phtheirospermum > Phtheirospermum japonicum. Next base: position 1,108,701 of record BMAC01000093.1, read on the forward strand.
GAACACAACTATTCAAAAGGATAAGTGTTGGATTCACTATCCTTAAAGTGGTTTGTAAAATGAGAAAATAATTAAGGCTTTCAATTAGTGATACGCATGCAATTTATTGAGAAGATAAATAATAATATTAGCCCACTATTTTTCCGCTACGATTATATTGAATGACAACATGTGAAACATATTTTCATTCTTTATAAAATAAAAAATAAAAAAATGTCTTCTCGTTATAATAAGGAGTTAGCTTCTTCTTTTTCCTCTTTTTTTTCCACTAATAAAAAGAATAAAAAAAATCTCATATTAATGAAAAAAAGAAGGAATATCGGCAGCAAAAGTGAAATATGACCAACAGCGCTTCGAATGCTCGACGATTTACTAATTGCATTCATATTTATTTTATTTAAAAAATACCATATGCTTATTAGATCTTATACACCTTAATTTTTCACAATTATCAAATACATGATTAGAATGTACAAATAACTATATACACCCATTAAAACACACAAATATATTATTTCACTTTTTTTTTAACTTCACTTGAATTGTCTCTAAACCTTGATTCTTCAAATATTACAAAAAATCAATAATGGATGAGGAAAAAGATGTTGGAATAACTCATGCAAGTATTTCTTCATTTTTTGTCTAATTATAATTTTATTGTTTCCGCATCTCTATTATTAGTCGTAGCTCAAAATTTCAAAAAATTGGTTGCAATATTTTCAGCCAAGGTCTTCTAAGAATGTAGGTATTTTTCGACCCTCGTTTGTCGAAAAATCAAGAATTTTTCGATCACGAGTGTCCGAAAATACCCAATTATTTCAGCAACATGTGGCTTTTTTTTTTGTGCATGTTTGAACTTTCTATATTGATTTTTAGCCGATGTAAAAATTGATATTTAACTAACATCAATTGTTATAAAATTAATATAGAAAGTAGTACAAAAAACAAAACAAAACAAAAAACTCGTTGAGTAGTGAGCGAAATTTGAAGAAATTTCCGCCCACTACTCACTGAAAATTGATAATATTTTATCATCTACTAAAATTGAATGCGAATTTCATTTTCTTCTTACCGAAAATCAATCGAACCCTAATTTTTTTAAAATCACAAATTCATAGTTACACACCTCATTTTTCATGTTAATATCAATTCAAACCCAATCTAGATTTAGATAACAAAATTTATGGTTTATGTATATAAAACTTGAAATAGAACAAAATAATCTCACTACAAAGAAATAGTTAGTTTTCAATGGAAATTTTTTTGTTGGAATTTAGATAAATTTCCATTGCAATGGCCAATTGCAAAGGAATACATAGCCATCGGAATGGTCAAATTCCCACGGGAAATTCCTATGAAAATTCCAATGGAAAATTTCCGTTGGAATTGTTAATTCCCTCCAACTTTAGTTTTAATTGGGAAATAATCTGATATAATCCCTAACATTTTTAATTAACTAAATCAATGCTTGGCGACTAAACTTTAGTTTTACCTTTTTTCATCTTTTTATTAAAGAATTTTTATTTTTTTTTATACATTGAACATGGTTTTGACTAAAATTTAGTTTTACCTTTTTTCATCTTTTTATTATAGAATTTTTATTTTTTTTATACATTGAACATGGTTTTGATTACACGTCTACTTGTTTTTTTATTATCATATCATCTAAACATCTTGATTTTGAGATTTGAGAGTAGATTAATATTTTGTTTTATACAATTTCTTATAATTGAAAGCATCTTTGGAACCTTATTCGTATGTTAATAATGTAGCTAGTTTTTTCACATATTTCACATATATTGTTCATAACTCTGAAACATGAGTTAATAATAGTTATTGGATATTTGACATGGATATTTAGAATTTAAGTCTCATTATAAATTTAAGTAAAACATGTGAGTATTTGTGGAAATGCTTGATTTTAAATGCCTTTGAAATTGAATATCAGAAGTTAAGTGTTGACCTCAATCTGTATTATTTAATTTATAATTCTATTTGATCACCAAAAGGATAATATATAATTTTGGTGATTGTATTACACATTAGATAAAAGTGAATAAAATTGTAAGTTACTATTAATTGAACTGAAGCCTTAATTTCTCTTAGCAGCATCTTTGTTTGTTTGAGTTTGGTTGCGACTTATTTTAATTACTTTTATTTTTAACTTGTTTGTTTAAATACCATCATCAAATTTAGTATTCTAGATAAAGTTCATATTACTATAATCTAATACTTAATAAATCTCGTAGAATGTGTCTTAGCATTCTATTCTCGAGCCATTCGTGAAAAAAAAAAAAAAAAGATTTGTCAATTCTATTCATAACGTGTGAGATTGTACATATATTGAAATATGAATGGACTTTCATTTAAGGGAAGAATAGACCATCTGATCATGAACTGATTTTTGATTCTTAAACTTTTAATGATGTGACAAAATATGTTGAGTAAGTTTCATGTGTAACGGCCACATGAATCATTTATCATGTGATAGAGCTTTATAATTTGGTCTATCAAATTGGGTCGAACTAGGATTTATTGGGTTTGGCACATTTGAGTCTTTACCAATATTCTTTTATCCCCATTTAACTGAATATATGCATATGATATTTTTGACATGCAACTTACGAAAATTTGATAGTTTACAATAACATGAATATGTGAAAAAAGTAATTATATCAGCTAATAGTTTACTTTTATATACAAATAAATAAATACAAAATATATGAAATATACTCCTCCAGAAATTATCCGAAAATTTGGGGGCCCTGAGCGGTCGCTCTTGGGTTGTAACCGAAGATTGCTTTCAAGCATCTTCTTTTATGGAATGTGTGAGAGATAAACATAGATACTCCCTCCTACATAGTTAAAATACTAATTTATATATTATTTTTTAATTATATCTTTTTTAAATTTATTAATTTCAATTAATAATTGAAGAAGTCGATATTGCAATTAGTGCAATTGTTATAGAAATATTAAAAAAATTACATTGTTGTCGTCAATATTCCATTTAACGAGAAATAAATGGACATTTCAAAAAATATTAATTAATAATATATTAAATATGATAACTAAATTATAATTATGGGAATGAAATACTAGATTATGTTTGTTGGATTGGGAGAGTAGTGTTTTTTAATTGGATGATAAATTAATCCATTTTGTATGTTTCTTATTTTTCAGAGAAGTTAGAAAATGGAATCTTAAATTAATCGAACAACTCTCAATCAATTAAGTCTGGAAACAAATCGGATCGGACAACAAAAAAAAAAAACAGTTAACTTAAGGCATAGTTTACGAGAAGAGAAGCGAATATTAGAAAAACACATTTGGAGACCGCATTAATATATAATATGCGTGTGTGCATTTTGAATTATAAACATACATTTGGATAAATTATTGAATGAATATAACTAAATACAATATCATTTGTATTTAGTAAATAATTTTACATATATATACTAAAAAGTAAAAAATTCGTAACTTTATAACTAACAATAATTCTTACTATTCACAAATCCAAATTGCTATATAATCTGATTCGAAATTCCAATTTTATAATGGGTAGTAAGAATTAAGATGAATTGTCTAGTGTTTGACTCGCCCGATTGATATGATATTCGTTTTATTACATCAAAATCCAGAGTTCGCTCAATGAGTGTTTACAAGTTCCGTCATCAATAGCAAAGTGCGAGAAAGAAAAATTATAAATTTGATCTAAGGATGAAAAACATTGACGTAATTTTGGTCGATTAACGTAACTTTGGTCAAAGTGGGCATTGTATTGTAATTGAGTGGATGCGTACAAAATGGTTTATTCATTTATAGTTTCGTATGTTGTTTGAAATTTAAATTTATATTGCAAATATGAAAAGCCATAAACTACTTAAAAGGACACTTTGTTTATAATCAAGCCCTTTTTTAAGCTTCATATGTAATCCTTGTTGCAATAGTATGCAATCAACGGTCCCATCTCGAAACTATACCATTGCTATAATTGTCTTTGATGCTATATCATAGTATTTCAGAGCTCCGAGTGTAATAAATTATAATTATTAACTTGCTAAGTAAATGAATGAAATTGGGTTGTAATAAAGATAGAAGACAAGAGAAAATCATAATAGAAAAGGTAAATACTTGAGTGAGACCGATCTCATAGTATGAAATCACTTTTTACCATGTTCATTTGTCAAACTCGCCCGCTGTCCAACCCGCCCCATCTCCTAACCCTAGCTATAAAACCAGAAAAAAAAAAAACAAAAAAAACCTAGCCTAGCCTCCAGCCGCCGCCATCTTCTCCGTTTCTCTCTACCATTCCGGCCAGTGGACTGTCGCCCGGCGACAAAAGTTATCAAAAAATTATATCATTAAAATCGTCTCAACTCTCTCATTCTAAATCTGAAATCAGATTTACGATTTGATATTCCGATCTTTGTAGATCTGAGGGTCAAACTTTTCTGAATTGTTAACTTTGACCTCAGATCTACGATGATTTATCGGGCCAATTTCAGATCGAAAATCACCGTTCAAACTCCTCGCGTTGCAATCTACGATTTCCTCAATTTATATTTTCAAATTGGTGAGCACCGACGAAGGTAGGCTTTTTTTATCTCTTTTTTCTTTTCTTCTTTTTTTTCGTCTCGATTTCTCACGCTCTCTCTCTCTCTCTCTCTTCTCTCTCAATTGTGATTTTGGGCGCATGTGTGTCGCCGGGATGTGGTGTGTGCAGGTGTTGAGATGTTTATTAAATCTATTTTGTGT
>BMAC01000093.1:1114786-1132956 GCA_014905375.1 Phtheirospermum japonicum
TTGTAACTTTCATTGTTTTTCCTTTTTAAAAAAATTGCTTTCTTATTTTTACATTAAATAAAAATGGACTTTTTATATTAAATAAAAACTGACGGGGTCTTATTTTTTTTATTTGGAGTACAAATAAATATAGATTATGATGGTTAGTTTTATTTCGTTTTGAAGTTGTTAGACTTGAAGTGATGATATTAGACTTGATCTATTTTATATTATTTCTCTTTATTGTAGTTAATTCAACTACATTTCTCTATGTTGTATTGTAGTTGATGAACTCATATTTATTCAACATGCTATTGACCAGTATCAAACCACATTTGCTAATAGCAAATTCATCAAAATATTTTAAAATATAAATTAGGATTTTTTTAACTGACATAGTGTGGTTCAAACATTTTCTACCATTTATCTAAATCACATCAAAAAAGGTCCGATCTTATTTTAAGACTTTTTTGATAAATTGTCTAACTTAATGGCTAATACCACGTATATTTTTTTAAATAGAACTAATATGATTTTTTTTAAGAACTGAAAACATTTGAGGCTCAATAACCTACCCTGGTTAGTAATATTGCCTAAAATATCTTCAATATATATTCTTATAGAAGGATGAATTAGTCTATTTATGTTTATTATTTTTGACAAATGCTATAAAGGAAATCATTTAGATATGTTGGAGTTGAAAATATAGGATATTAAAATAAGTGAACAACTTGACCAATACATTCATTTCGGAAACTAATCCGACAAACGGGGTTTGTTAATAAATGCCGATTCGAATCAATTTTTGAACTTTAATGAAACATTTGGGTTAGGAAAAAAAAATCAGTCGTCCAATGTGTAACTAGCAGAACAAAAAGTACTATTAGTGGTAAAAAAAAAAACTTGCAAAAGAACAACCAAGTTTGAGAAAAAGAAATCCCAATAACGACAAGCTTTGGTGCTAACATGCACCTCATGTAGTATGAGTTGTACTACTATGCTACGCAATTAGGTTGAAGGATTTTTCTTTGTTATTCCTTTTTTTTAATTAACTTTTCAAATATTTTATCTAATCCTTAGCATCTTATTCGTATGTTAATAATGTAGCTAGTTTTTTCACATATTTCACACATATTGTTCATAACTCATACTACATGAGTTATGAATAGCTATGTTCACTAATTCGTGTAAGTCATTTTTTATTTATCTTTTATCTCATTCACAACGATATAAATAGCTATATGATTATAACATAAATATCGTAATATAATTATAAAATGAGAACATGCAATACAAATATCTTTTGATTTTGATTTTTTTTCATATATACTTCAAAATCTTTATAATAATCACAAATAATATTATTATTTATTTAATAAATCACGCGTCTCACTCAAATGGAATAACAAGAAACCGATCGGGTGCGTTCAGGTGCACCTTCAACTGCACTTGCACCTCCACCGGCTTTTCTGTACACATTCAAAATGTGTAATGCTACTATCTACTGTACTATTTCGGTGTTGTAAGTTGTGCAAATATGAGAGACTGATTTTGTACCTATCTTCCCCAAATCTATTATTCTCACATTTGAGTTCTAACTCCCATCGTCTATCATCAGTTCTTCAACCTTGTTTTATTTCATCAAGTTTTCTTCGCACATCTATTTGGGCAGTGATTTCTTCAAGATCATTTAATCGATTCTTCATCGTCGTTTTACTTCGTGCCCTAATTTTTCTTCTATCGAGAATGTCGCAAAAATCCATCACCAACATTTGCTCTCTATTAGGTAAAAAATGCACTCACATACGAGCTTTAAAGGAAATCCATGGGTTAATGGTGAAAAATGGGTTTGAGTTTGAGATATCATCGCTCAAAGGTTTAGTATCATATGCATTGAGGATTGATGTTGAGTACGCCTATCTAGTGGGTGGCACAATAACGACGCTCGATGTGAGTATTTGGAATAATATGCTCCGCGGGTTGGCGGGATCGAACCGACCAATTTTGGCCCTCTATGTTTTATCGAAGATGATTAAGCTTGGAGTTCAACCCTCCGATCAAACATTTCCGACAGTTTTAAAGGTTTGCAGATCTTTATCCTTAGATAGGCTGGGTTATTCTGTTACTAAGCATGTCATTGCGAATGGACTGGAGAGGGACGTGGCCTGTATGATGTCTCTATTCCATTTTCACACCAATTGCGGTGACATCAAGTATGCTCGTCGCTTGTTTGATGAGTGCATGATTTCTAAGGATAATTCGGCGTGTTAGCCCTTCTCACCGGATACGCACCGAAATGATATGCTATGTTGTGAGGCTCTTTTTGAGATTATGCCTCTGAAGGATTGTGATGTAGAAGTGTGGGATTCTAAATAGTGTTCATTTAGAATTCTTGTCCTTCTAATAGGGGAATAGTGTTCATAGGCTTACCTCTGCGAGGTCAAGGTTGATTTTCAAGACCTATTTCAAGTAATTCTAGCAATTATGTTCCCGATAATTTTATGATGGAGAAAAACGAGGAATCATATCGAAACGCCTCTCAATATGATGATGAAGATCCAACCATCTTGATGTTCATATTGAAATGGAAGATTATGATACGCAAACGTAATCTACAGCCGAACGGGGAGACAACCACTTAGGGAACTCAAACCCCACATTTTCCAATTACAATTTACAAAAACAAAAGCGATGGTGAGCACCAGGCAATTAAAATTATTGTAGGGCGTTACAAACATACATGAATAAGAAGCATCCACCCAACTACAACTTAAGGCATTATCTAGCACCGCCCGAAGCGGGACTCAAGGTACGAGATTGAAAACGGACATAAAAGGCATAAATATGAGACATAAAAGTTGAAGGCAAAGAGGCGACAAAATTACAATTTTTGTGTGTATGGTGAATTAGTAGCAGTTTTCGTAGTTCGGCCATAACTTCCTCATATGATGTCCAAATGAGGTAATTCATGCGAATATGGGAAGTTAAGAGATAGATATGCAATTTTTATGAGATACCAAAGACTAATTACTAAATTTAAGGGAACAAAAAGTTGTCAGAATGTGACACACAACCCATTAGTCTTGCGTTCTGCTTGTGATGCGTGGTAGAAAAATCCCAATATAGAGAGGGAACACATGACTTGAGACATAACAAAAATGAGGAACACAAACCCACTGCCAAATTTCTACTGCCATACTAAGTTAAAGTATCCACACAAAATGAATTGTACAGAGAGTCAAGTTACTACCTTTAAGCTTCTCGTCATCGGGTCGTTCAATTGCAGGCTCCATGACCATATTTACCACACCACCAAAGCCGAACTTGATGAAACTTTTGGCATTAATCGTGACTTGGATGAATCGGTTCAGACCGAGGAGTACAATAAGAAGGCGTGGTGGACCAAACTCACTGGAGCACCACTAGAGCCCGGATTCCGTTTCACATCTGCCTCCACTCCGACCACATTCCGTCTACTTAACGTACAAGTTCTTCCTACAGTGCTTTTTGGTCAAGGTGGACTTGACTAGAATGTCCTCGGCAGAGCTTCAAGCACTGTGGATTGCGTTCCATTGGGAAGACATAAATCTCTATCGCCTCCTAACGGCTGCAATCGAAAATGTACAGAGAGTGCATGAAAGGAAATCGGCAAAGCTCACACTAGGCACGTTCATCACCGAGCTCACCCAATATCACGGTTGTGACCTCTACGACGAAGATGCCACATATTCGAGTGTGCCAATGTAGGTTGATAGTCGAACGTACAATATGCAGAATGTGACTATTCCGACTTTCTTGGGGTATATCGACAGGGAATAGGCTTAGAACGATGAGGAGGACGGTGTGAAGAGAATTAGAATGCAGGTTTCCAGTGTTACGATCACGGGGATTACGGAGAGGGTCTCGAGTACGGCGGATATAGCGGAGGATACGGCAGGGGATACTACGACTAGGGCTGCAAACGAACCGAGTTGAGTTGAGCATTCACGATTTCGAGCCAGGATTGACAGTTTCTTATCTGTGCTCGAGCTTGACAAGCTCGAAAGATTGCTGCTCGAGCTCGACTCGACAAGAAAATGAGTATGCTCGAGCTCGGCTCGAGATCGACTCGACAAAATCTCAAGCTCGGCTCGAGTATTTGGTTTTAAATCTAATAACATTACGGTATTTTTATAATTAATACTATTAAATAGGGGTATTTTAGTAAATTTACATATGATCGAGCGGCTCGTCAAACTCGTGAGCTTATTAGTGACATGCTCGAGCTCGACTCATTTGTGAGCTCGAGCTCGACTCGAGCTGCTCGTGAGCCGCTCGACTCATTTGCAGCCCTAACTACGACGGTGGTAGTGCCTATGAGAGCGGGCCGAGCGATTACCAATATTACTCTAACGCGCAGTAGAGGCAGACATAAGACTTCCAGATGGGCATCATGGAGTAAATGAGGCAAATGAGCCTCAATCAAGAGAGCTATGCAAGGGACACTCAGCAAGATGCGTGGGAGGCGTGCGATGAGGCCCGGGAAAATGCTCGAGCCATACACGAGGAAGCTAGGTCATTTCAGAATGCTAACATTGCCGAGATAAATCGAAATATTGCCCGGTTGAACAACAATGTCGAGGCAAACCATGACTACCTCATTTCGATAGATGGGCACCTCATGAGACTCGAGCAGTGTTTTCTGCTTCCACCTCCATACGACATGGATATGTAGGTGGGCCCGAGCCCCACCGTTGTATCAAAAACTCTTGATTTTAATTTTTAGTGATTTTGTTTTGTGTGGTGTGCGTGAGTGTTAGTATTAACTATTCGACTAACTGTTTGCATGTTAATTGATTCGTTTTTCCCTATTCCCCTATGTTGATTCATCCGATAGCAATACAGGGATTGCTTACTTTTATGTGTGTGTGTGTGTGTGTGTGTGTGTGGGGGGGGGGGGGGGGGGGGTTTAGTCGTATATTATGCATGCATAGTCGTTTAGGTTGAATAGTTCTGTTTGAGTTTTTTTTTGTGTCGGCGTACGTTGAATTCATGCCCATGCTTATTTGTGTTTGTACTGGTGTGCCTGTCGAAATCATGTTTCGCGTGATCCAACGTTAGAGTCTTTTGAGCTTGTTTAGTGAAAAAATCTAAAAACTACTTATACATATGTTTAAAACAACACTTAGTTGTTAGGAATTTTGCGAAGCTCGTAAAACTCGATCACCTTGTTTTCAAAAGTTTGAATAAAACCCTAGTAAGGAGCCTTGTGTGTTTATCAATATTTCATGTTGTGATTCGATGAGTGTTTTGAGAAGTCTCTAAGTCGCATGTGTACATTTTGTTTTGGAAATGACGATACACACATATAAAACCCGATTCCGACCATATTCAGAAATAAAAACCACTATAATTCCCAATGAGCTCCCTAAATCTTTTATCACGTCTCTTTGTTAGCCACGAGCATAATTATAGCTCTTATTTCAGTTAAGTTTGTGAGGTGAGAGTTTACTTATAATTGGTCTCTTGAGATTGGCGATTGCTGGGTTAAAATTAGTGGTATTTAAAAAATGTAATTAAGGGTGCTTAAGCTCATAAGAGCATCCATATGTTAAGAATAAAGCCTATTTATAAAGGTAAGTGCGTATTGATAGTTCGAGTTTTGGGTTAAGAAGTAACCTTAATTATAAAAGGTTGGAAATAGTGATACATGGTTGTTTCGGGAGGAATGAGGAGCAGGATTTTGCTCTATGCGTAAGTTTTTGATTGCGTTTGTTCGCAAGTTAACTACACATCTTTATATATGACATACCTTACCCAAGAGCCTACATTACAACCCTAGAAAGTCCTCATCCGATTCTTAACAGGACTTTCTAGGGTTGTAATGTAGGCTCTTTGGTAAGGTATGTCATATATAAAGATGTGTGGTTAACTTGCGAACAAACGCAATCAAAAACTCACTCAAGACGTTTATTCGGCAACATATTTTTGGAATGCCTTGACTTTGTCCATGGGATCTTTCTCCCTCTCATATTTTGATTACCTTCCTAACAAGACGTTTATTTTCCCATATGCAGATGTTTACCCTTTTCAGTTTTTGTCTTAATTTGACGTGCTTATGACACTTGTTACATATGAAGAATTAAAGTTGGTTAATACTTTATGGCTGTTCCTTGTTCCTTTTTTTGTTTGTTTGTTGTTGTTATTATTTTGGCAATTTGTACATTATGTTTTAATTTTATTTTTTAATGACATTGGTACTGCTTAACAGGCACCAAGATGGAAAACAAACCTGTGCTCCCCTCTGTGAAGGGTATGATTCTATTTCCATTTTCTTTTCAAGTGAAAGCTACTTTGGGCTTGCATGTATGTGTATGTTGATTCTCTATATTAAGTAACTTGACAAAAACTTATAGCTTCTCTTAATTTTTGGCAAAACATTTATTTTTCTCTGCATATATTAGTCCACCAACACAGGTTCCCACTCGCACCCCCATATATTGTGGGTGGAATTTTTCTTTATTCATGTTCCCTCCGTCCCATAAAAATAAACCTATAGATTTTCAGATTAAGAAAATGTTGGTTACTATAGGTCAACATATTGCATTTTCTATTGCATTAAGATCCAACCTCTTTTCTACGATAACAAATTTCTGCAGTTCTGGGTATGATAGAGGGATGCTTACATCTTTTGTGGCTGAAGTTGTGTTTTGGAGTCAACAACATTCGCTGCCTTATAAATATGAGATATACTAGTTGAATTTTTAAGTGCCTTCTAATTTTTTTTGATGGGAAGATAAGTAAGATAATTAATTCGGCAATATATTTTTGGAATGCCTAAACTTCGTCCATGGGATCTCTGTCTCTCTCGTATTTTGATTACCTTCCCAACCAGATGTTTAATTTCTTTCCAGCATTGCATATGCAGATGTTTACCCTTTTCAGTTTGTTTTTTAATTTGGTGTGCTTATGATACTCGTTACATATGAGGAATTAAAGTTGGTTAATACTTTATGGCTGTTCCTTGTTCCTTTTTTTTTGTTTGTTTGTTATTGTTATTATGGCAATTTTTACCTTATGTTTTAATTTTATTTTTTTAATGACATTGGTACTGCTTAACAGGCACCAAGATGGAAAACAAACCTGTGCTCTCCTCTGCAAAGGGTATGATTCTATTTCCAGTTTCTTTTCAAGCGAAAGCTACTTTTGGCGTGCATGTATGAGTGTTATGATTCTCTATATCATGTAACTTGACAAATAGCTTCTCTTAATTTTTGCTTATTAGACTTCACTTTAAGGGATCAAATATCATTATATGTACTGCAGCTCCCTTTGTTTAGCAAAACATTCATTCTCCTCTATATATATTAGTCTACCAACACAGGTTCCCACTCGTGCCCCAGTTTTTCTTTATTCATGTTCCCTCCGTCCCATAAAAATAAACCTATAGATTTTCATACAAATTAAGAAAATGTTGGTTACTATAGGTCAACATATTGCATTTTCTATTTCTGCACTATCCCTAATTAATTGTCTACATTTGCCCATAAAAGTTAGTCTAGGGGTAGTGTGATCTTATAGATAATTAAATAAGGGTTTACGTGGAAATGAAAGATTAATTACATAATAAATGTAGGAACAAGTCCATCTTTGTGGGACACCTGAAATCGAGTCACGTGACATATCTTTGTGGTGGAAGGCACCCACACAGTTTTTATCAAGTTGTCAGCCTCGTTTTATTTAACAGAGAAACACATTGTTTTTTGAATATTAAATTTGAGGTTTTCTTTGGTCTCTGTTTCATATATGAAAGAGAATGTGTGATAAATATACAAATCATCCAATTCCTATAGTCTATTGTTAGCAAGCTTGATTGATTTACTTCTCTTCTATGAAAGTCAATTTACTTAGATGATATGTATTCTTCTGATGTCTTACACTGTTATTGCAGATTTTCTTGGTTGAGCAACTGTTAAACTACTCGTGGAGTCTGAGCTGTTTACATTATTACCCAAGTCGTTGCAGTGGATCGATTTGTGAATGTGTTGCAACTCTGTCAGTCTGTTTTCTACTTTTTGGGGTTCGAGTATGCTAGATAAAGATGTATGTGCCATTTGTGATGTGTATCTTAAATCAAGATGCCTACTTTATTATTATTGCTACCCAGCTTGTTGTTGATAATGGTGTTTCCCATCTTCAGATTCTATCGAATCAAAAGAAATTGCTCGCATTATGCCAGTAGGCTGAAGCATGGCCAAAGTGGATAACAAAGCTATTCATTAAGAGGCAGATTTACAAATAGATACCACTATCGCAGTGGTATCAAGGGCTATTGCTCGATTTTTTGGGTTTATATAGTTTGCAAATTGAGTTTGAACATTTGTTCTTTAGGTTTATTATTTATTCACTTAGTTTCTTTTGTGATTGGAATTGTGCGTGTATACACTGGATCTTTCTTTTCTATGATTATCTTCACCCTGATTTTTACTTGATTATGCGACCCGGATGGCATATGTGATTTTGAGGGATTTTGTTTTGTAAATCTCTATCTTCGATGCAACCAGTGATTTCACAGCCATGACGTGGCAACGATTCTCTTATCCATCGACAAACAATATGAGGTTTTTGCTTTTCTCTTTGTCATCGGGTTTTGATCCCTTCGGAGGAAAAAAATTGTCTCTTGATGTGAAAATTTATAAGGATGTGAATAAAATGGAGGAAAGTTTATTTGAGGAAATTAGTTTTCAAATACTTTCGAACTCAAATTGCTTTGCTCAAACTTATTTAAGAAAATAACTTTGAGATTCTTTTTAAGAAATTCAGTATGATAAATTTTAATTGTCCATTTTTAGGTTGAATATAAACATGGCCTACGATGGCATAGATAGAACGTTAAAGTTAATTGAGACGATTTTTTTTTCTAAACTCAATAAGTTTATTATTATTTTTTTAAAAGTTTTAAACACTATTCGAATAAATAGTTTAGAGTCGAAGGAATTTAAAAATATATACATCGAACAATTTCACTATTTTTTATTGTTTAATTGTTGGGATGGAAATAGGGTGGGAGTGATCCGAGTAGGCTTCCCCATTGTCTACGTCATTACTGGCCTACATAGTGACAAGTATCGGAATCTGGCTCCATTAAATAGCGACAAACATGTAATAAATTATAATAATTGCAAAACTCCGACCAACATCTGATTTTATACATTATATTTTTTTTAGTAATTCATCTTCTTTGAATATAAAATTAACTATCTTAAGATATATAGATTTTTATATTGTGTTTATGTTTACTGCAAGAGCAAATTGATTGTTTTTTTATACACAAATATATGAATATTTATGACTAATGAATTATATAGAATATTTGTTTAGAGTAAGGAAACATCCCTTAGTAGACAATAAAAAAAATCACGATTAAATTACTATATATATATATATATATAGTTTTATTATAATATTTTTGATACTGATCTTATTAATATATGTTGAAACTCTATTAAAAAAGCATTCAGGCAAATATCAATTTTGTTCAATTACACCTGGGATTGAATTAGCTGCTCTTATGAATCGGGCAAAACTAATCATTTGGGATGAGGTGCCAATGATGAGTAGATTTTGTTTAGAAGCTTTGCATAAGAGTTTAATATTTATTGCACCTGAAGAAAGAAACTACCATTTGGAGGTAAAGTTGTAGTTCTTGGTGGAGACTCCAGACAAATTCTTCCAGTTGTTCCAAATGTTAGTCGAGAAGATATTGTTTATGCAAGTATATGCTCATCTCGATTATGGGAACATTGTAAAATTTTGAAATTGACGAAGAATATGAGGTTAACTGTTGGACAATCATTGACCGCTTCTGTTGCACAAGAAATCAAAGAATTCTCAGAGTGGATACTGAAAATTGGTGATGGTGACATTGGTACTTAGGTGGATGGTGAGACTTTGATTTATATACTGGAAGATATACTCTTAAGAACTACAAGTGATCATGTTGCTGCTATTGTGGAGAGCACTTATCCATCTATTTTAGAAAACTTTGCCAGTGACTCATTCTTTGAGGAAAGAGCTATTCTTGCACCAACTAATAGCATTATTGAAGCAGTTAATGATTATGTGATGTCGATAATTCCAGGTGATGAAAGAGAATATCTTAATTCCGATACGATCTGCAAAATATATGTTAACGGGGAGGCTCAGCATCAAGTGTGCTCAACCGACATTCTTAATTCAATAAAGTGCTCAGGGATACCTAATCATATTTTAAAACTGAAAATTAGTGTCCCGGTTATGTTGATTCGAAACATGGACCAAGCTTCAGGTTTATGAAATGGTACGAGGTTGGTTGTTACACAACTTGGAGATCGCATTATCGAAGCAAGGATTCTATCAGGCAACAATATTGGGACCAAGGTATATATTCCACGAATGACATTAAGTCCCTCTGATAGTATGGTACCTTTCAAATTCCAAAGAAGACAATTTCCACTCATTGTATGTTTCGCAATGACTATAAACAAGAGTTAAGGGCAAACTCTTTCCAATATTAGGTTATATTTGACAAGACCAGTTTTCAGTCACGGTCAGCTTTATGTTGCGATATCTCGAGTTAAGAGTCGTAAAGGGTTGAAGATTCTTTGCTGCAACGAAGATGGCATCATTGTCAATAAGACATGTAACGTAGTTTATAAAGAAGTCTTTCAGAATTTAAAATGAGGAATAAATCTTATTTTTCGTATAATTTATTTACTTGCTTTATTCGGTATTTATTAATTGATAAATTTTATTATTCTCTGTGTAATTACTCGATATGCCAGCGTAATACGCGGGTTTTCACACTAGTATATATATATATATAAATTCCAATTTTTTTTGGTAAATAAAAAATATTTCATAAACAAGAAATACATAATAGAATTTTCACATTAAGTAAAAAATATTTGGAAATAGTGACAATCTTTTAAGCAAAAAAAAAAAAAAATCTTGCTTGGAAATGTCCGCTCGACCTGGCGGTGGCAACAACAGGGGCATCTCCTCTGCTATATTATTATTATTAAAAAAGTACATACAAATTGAATAAGTATAATAATTAGGGACAATTCCCATATAGACCATTAATGAAATATTTTTTCCCAAATAGGCCATTGAAATCTCAACTTCCCATTTAATCCAAAAATTATATAAGAGTACTAACTTACCCTTTATAAATATTTTATTTTGTTATTCAAAATTTCAGAACTACTCGTGTAAATTGACGAACCACTCATGTAAATTCAGAAAATTCAAAACTACTCGTGTAAATTGACGAATTACTCATGTAAATTCAGAACTACTCGTGTAAATTTCAAATTACTCATGTAAATTCAGAACTACTCATGTAAATTTCAAAACTATTCTTCAAAAATTCAGAACTACTCGTTTAAATTCAGAACTATTCGTGTAAATTTCAAACCTACTCGAGAAATTCAGAACTACTCGATTAAATTTCAAAACTATATCATGTAATTGATCGGTCAAGTTCCAAACTACATAGAAAATAACATACTACATTGAGAAATTTTATACTACATTAAGGAATTTCATAAAATACATATTCCAAACTACTAATTCAAAATCCAGAATATATAACACAGAATTCCAAACTACTTAACAGTTTGTAATTATAAAATGGAAGAGTAGTTTGTAATTATCCAAACTACTTATACAAAACTACTTATCAAAACTACTACCTCGTCCGAACTCCAAATCGATATCCGCTTGAACCGTAGAGTAACTTACACCTTCTTTCATAACTCCACAAAGTTTCAGCCCCATCCAACTTCTCATGAATGAGGAATTGCCTTCGCAATATTCTAAAATTACGACAATGCCACTGCACTGCCACTTCTCAAACATTCATTGTGTTAGCCACTCAAACGGAACCGTATAGCCGTGAAACTTGGTGGAAATCATCCTAACACTCCCAAGAAGTCCCCATCCGAACAGCTTCACAAATCTTCAAGTCTAAGGCCCTCTGCTCATACCATCTCCGCCCTGCCCGTACGCAGGACGGCTGCCTGTCTTCGCCTATTTATTTCCTTGCCCAAACGGACTCGGAATGTCACCAAACTTGGTGGAGAGTTGCCTCATGTACTTAGGAACATGCCTTAGAAACAGTTTTGCAATCCTACTTCAGTAAGGCTCTCTGATCGTAGGCTTAACGTCGCTGCCGAGACGTGCCGGCACTCCCGGCCGCCCGTCGCCCCTCCATCCTTTGGGATGGAGATTGCCAAACTGTAAGTATATCGTCTCCATTATCAATCAACAGGGTAAAACGGGGCTGAGGGGGCGAAGATTGGGTTGAGGGGTTTCTCATTGGTAGGGTTAGTATATAAGAGTTTTAGGTGTAGGGTTAGTTTTGACAATTTAAATGTATTTATTGATTAAATGGGAATTTTTTGGCTTATATGGGAATAAAAATAGTCATTGGACTACATGGAATTGTCTTCTATGTTTTAATAGTATATGGGAATTTTCCCTAATAATTATATAACATACTAATAAAAATTTGAAATGAGAAAGGTAGTAAAATAATTACTCATTTCAACTCCATTTCAAATTAAAAAAAAAAATCTTAAAAGAGATGAAATACTTGAAATGATAAACAATCACACCCATATCATTCAACGTAGTAAATAAATAATGACCATTTTTTGGGTGATAAAATAATCATTCAACGTAATAAATGATTAATAACCATTTTTTGGGTGAGAAAATGTTGTGGGGAAATGACATTTTCTCACTTAACTTTTCTTTCCCTTCAAATTCCTTGCTTTGTGTTCAAGGGATCATGATCATATTCCTTACTCGATGTTCAATTGCTTCTATTTGTGGCAAAAACTCGTCTAGTTAAAATGGGGTGACCCATCTCTCGCCCTTTTCTCATCTTAGAGTGACAAACAAGCATAGTAACTCTTAACTAACTTGCTTCTCATCAAAGTGGCAAAATGAAAGACATATTGGCATTTGTTTGCCAAGTATTTGTATAACTCCATTATGGACCCCTTATAAGAGAAGCTGGGTTATACAATGACATGATTTTAAATATATTTTAATAATTAACACTACTTAAACAATATATTAAAACTCGAGTTTAAGTGGAAAATGAAAAAATATGCGATGAGCGATCATTTATCGTGCAAATAAATTTTTTACATCATTATATGAAATACAAAAAAGTGTTTATGAATAATTGGGGTAGCTTAAATGCCAAATTTTCCTTAAAAATAACACAAGAGTAGAATTTTCCTTAAAAATGAAAAGCTAGTATTAGTACTAATATCTAAATCAATAATCCCATTTTATTTATTTTCATTTTTCTTTTATGCTTATTAGCATATCTACATATACAATATGTACACGATTAGACACTCTCATTCCCCTCCACTGACTAGTCACTACCGGATCAGATGAACTTTCGCCTCACATCCCACGTGGCACGTGCCCTCCCACTTCCACCACGTGACCTAGCGCGTGTGTTACACCTACACCCAGGCCGCGTGCTCATCACCTCTCTCTTTCACCTTCAACCTCTCTTCTCCAAAAAAAAAAATTCAAAATTCAAATTCCCACAGAGAAAACCCCTTATTTAAAACCCTTCCATCTTGAAGCTCCACCACCAACCCTATTCGTATCTCTCGGCATTTTCTCTCTCCACCTACACACACACAAACTAACACACACACTCCATTTAGAAAATGCGTGAGATCCTGCACATTCAAGGTGGCCAGTGCGGCAACCAAATCGGCGCCAAGTTCTGGGAGGTTGTCTGTGCGGAGCACGGTATAGACTCGACCGGACGCTACAGCGGTGACAATGATCTCCAGTTGGAGCGCGTGAATGTCTACTACAACGAAGCGAGCTGCGGGCGGTTCGTTCCTCGGGCCGTGCTCATGGATTTGGAGCCCGGGACGATGGACAGCGTCAGATCTGGGCCGTACGGTCAGATTTTCCGGCCCGATAACTTCGTTTTCGGGCAGTCCGGTGCTGGTAACAACTGGGCGAAGGGACATTACACCGAAGGGGCGGAGCTGATCGATTCGGTTCTCGATGTCGTGAGGAAAGAGGCGGAGAATTGCGATTGCCTGCAAGGTGAGTTGGTATACATGTAGAAATGATTTTGTCTTGTATGGATCTATGACGTTGCTTGCAGATTAATTCGGATTTCTTTTTATCTGTTAGAAGTGAATTTGATTCGAGTAACGCAGTTAGTGTGATTTTAGTAGATCTGAGCGATTTGTTTGCATTTTATTTAGGTTTCACTGTTTTGGAATGCGTTTTGATTTGATTTTCAACTGCACTGAATGTGCTTAAGGAGCGAGATATCCTGGGAAATTTAGTAGATCTTGTGAGTTTAGTGTCACCTTCATATAAATTGTTGCTAATGTTGTGGAGTCATTTCAGTGTTTGAGTTAGTTTCAGCGATTGCAGAAATTCTTATGTGAATTTTATGGAGTTAGCTTTGGTCCTCCCTGTGTGTGTGTGTGTGTGTGTTTTCAATAATTTATTGATTGCATCTGAGAAGCCTTCGAAGAGATTTTGCATTTATCTCCAGCTTTTGAATGAAATGTAATCCTGCTGTGAAAAAAAAATGCTGAAAAAAAAGGAACTCTAAATCATGTCTGTGAAGTGCTTTTTCTGATTGAATTAAAATTATGCTATTTCTGTAGACTAACCATATGTTTTCTTTATTTATTACTTCTCAGGATTTCAGGTTTGCCATTCATTGGGAGGTGGAACAGGATCTGGAATGGGAACACTTCTGATCTCCAAGATTAGAGAAGAATACCCGGACCGTATGATGCTCACTTTCTCCGTCTTCCCATCCCCTAAAGTCTCGGACACTGTGGTCGAGCCCTACAATGCCACTCTGTCTGTTCACCAGCTCGTCGAGAACGCCGATGAGTGTATGGTGTTGGACAACGAAGCTCTCTACGACATTTGCTTCCGAACCCTTAAACTCACCACCCCAAGCTGTAAGTTGCTATAATATTCTCTAGTGAGCTGGCAGATTATTCTTACTGTCAATTATTTTTAACTAAAATAATATGCCACATGATTTTTCACATGCCCTCTTAGGTTTTTTGCATGTGCTGCGTAAGTATTTACATAGAATAATCACTATCATTCTTGTTAATTTGCTGCTAGTTGTTTTCTTATTGGAAATCTGTTTTGACAAACTGCCATTTGTTGAGATTCCTAGTATATAGGGATCATGTGCCATGTGGAGTTTCCACTCTAATTAAATATTATTGATAGGCAGCTTTATTATTTTGGGTGTCCCTCGTAAACATTGGTTTGTTACTACATTTTGTATGTTGTTACATTTTTCATTTCCATGTATTCCTCTATTTTATTATATTAAAATCACACCGCTCTATTTACCTAGATTAACTTTTATGGAAACTGAGTATACAATTAATTAACCATGGGAGCATAGATGGAAAAGCCAATATTTTAACTATATTAATCAACATTTTCTTAAACATTTTCTTTTTAAACTCATTTTTATCTATTTATTTATTTAAATAAATCATTTTTATTTATTGCACAGTTGGAGATCTCAACCACCTGATCTCCGCCACCATGAGCGGCGTCACCTGCTGCCTTCGTTTCCCCGGTCAACTCAACTCCGATCTCCGCAAGCTCGCGGTCAACCTCATTCCTTTCCCCCGTCTCCACTTCTTCATGGTCGGGTTCGCCCCCCTAACCTCCCGCGGGTCCCAGCAGTACCGAGCCCTCACCGTCCCCGAGCTCACCCAGCAAATGTGGGACGCCAAGAACATGATGTGCGCAGCCGACCCTCGGCACGGCCGTTATTTGACCGCCTCGGCGATGTTCCGCGGAAAAATGAGCACGAAAGAGGTCGACGAGCAGATGATCAATGTTCAGAACAAGAACTCGTCCTACTTTGTCGAGTGGATTCCGAATAACGTCAAGTCGACCGTCTGCGATATTCCTCCGGTGGGTTTGAAAATGGCGTCGACTTTTATCGGGAACTCGACTTCGATCCAGGAGATGTTTAGGAGGGTTAGCGAGCAGTTTACGGCTATGTTTAGGAGAAAGGCTTTCTTGCATTGGTATACTGGGGAGGGTATGGATGAGATGGAGTTCACAGAGGCGGAGAGTAATATGAATGATTTGGTTTCGGAATATCAGCAGTATCAGGATGCGACGGCCGATGAGGAAGGGTATGATTATGAAGATGAAGAGGAACTGCAGGACGAAGTTTAATTTTTTTTTTTTTTAAATTGTGTTTTGGGTGCTTTGTTTAAAAAAAAATGCCTTTTAAGGATTTGTTTGTGATTTTTGTAGTGGTTGTTGGGTATTGTGTGTGAGGAGTTGCTACTTGCCTGCTTGGCAAGTTTAATGTTTTGTTTACATCTACTTATCGTTGAATGTCTTTAGATGCTAATGAAATTTTTAGGGTTTTTAATTTGGTATGTGCTTTTTTATGTTGGTTAATTGCTTTGGGGATATGAAGAAATAAAGTATTGAATCGCACACGAAAGCTTTGCTCTATTTTTGTACCGAGGCTTGTATATGACGGGGACAAATGATGATAGCCTGTATTCCATTTCATATTTTCTTGTGGATTGTGAACGAATATACTTTTCAAAATTCGACAGAACCAATTAGCATGTTATTGACCCATACAACTTGATTTTATTAACTCTATTTAGTTATATTTTAAAAAAAAGTTATAAAAGTAGGTAATTTATTACATGCATCATAGTGCACACCTGTTATCATTCAATTATATGTGATGATATATGATAGTTAGGGGTGTGCATTGGTCGGTTTGGTCGATCCGAACTGACCGAATTGACAATACCGAGTTGACCGAATTCGGTCGTCGGTCGGACCAAACCGAACGAAAAAATATGAAAAACCGACTCTCGACCGAACAGAAATATTTCGGTCGGTTTCGGTCCGAACCCATTTCTGTTTATATATATATGGATCCAATGAGTCAACTTCTTATAATGAGTCCAAATCATAACCATCCCATACATTAGATTCAATGAATATAAATTAGTTTGGGTGACAAATACATCTTCGTCTTTCTAAATGTGCATCAATAAAAATTTTAATATGCAACAATTAACATTTAAATTAATATTAATATTATTAACTAATATAAATTACATCATTTATATTTATCTCTCTTCTCAATTAATAATTCTACTCTATTGAAATCTTTCGATAAGTCTCAAAAAATATAAATATTGCCAAAATAAATTACATCATATTATTCCTTATGACCTAAGGAACAATACCTACACCATTTTTCCCAAGAAATTTGGGGTTTATTAAATAAATAATACTTTTTTAATTCAAAATTGCTAAAATAATACACTTTCAAAAATAATTGCGATTTTGGGTCGGGACGCCTTTCCCAAAGGCGTCCCGGGTACTTTCTAGACGGTACTTTAAAGTAACCGTTCTAGAAAATACCCCGGGACGCCTTTGGGAAAGGCGTCCCGGGCCTAAAATGGCGAAAATAAAATTTTGAGGTTGAAATAAAAATAAAAAAATAATTGTGGGGGGGCGGGACGCCTTTCCCAGTGGCGTCCCGGGTTAAAATGCAAAAAAAATAAATAAACGGCCATAACCCTAGCCTCTCTCTTCCTCTCCCCCATTTCCCGTCTGCCCAAACCCCCTTCCCCTTTTCTCCCATTTTTTCCGGCAGCAGCAACACAAGGCGGCGGCGGTCGGAGCAACAGCGGCGCAAGGCGGCGGTGGTCGGAGCAACAACAGCGCGGCGGTCGGAGCAGCAGCAAAGCGGCGCGGTATTTTTTTATTTTTTTTTAAATCCAGCAACATTATAAATATTATTATGTTAATATATATTATATTGTTTATGTGTATATTGTGTTATTATGATTATTGTGTTAATATATCAAAAATGTTAATATATATTGTGTGTTTATGTGTTTGTRAATTTTAGTTGTTCATTTTTATTAATTTGTGATGAAATTATTCATTATRTAAATAATCAAATTTGTTAAWATGYCAATTTTAATGTCAATATTTATARAATATGTTGTGAATCTTTTTTATTCAAATTAAATGTCAATTTATATGTTTGTGAATCCTCATTTCGAGGATGATGCCACGGCATCGGGTATTAGCTGGGGTAGTGCTGTGCTTGCATACCTGTATCG
>BMAC01000093.1:1143523-1196187 GCA_014905375.1 Phtheirospermum japonicum
GACATTAACGGAAAATATTACACCACGAAACATTCGGTACAACAACAACATAAAAACACTACATAACTGAAACATAAACACAATCCACACAACAAGATGAAAGCATTACACAATAAAAACACAAATGCAATCCACACAAGTAGATATAAAATTTCTTGTAATTTTTACATATAATTATGATATGTTTATTTATTTTACCTAAAATATTATAAATAAATTACAAATTAATATAAATAATTAAATAATCAAAAATAACTTAATATAAATAACTTAATATAATTTTTAATTTAATCTTCATTGTTGTTGTATCTTAATTTTATTGTATTTTTTTATTTTCGATGTGAAATTTCTTATTTTATTTTGATCTTGTCGTATTTTTTATTTTGATATAAAATTTCTTGTAATTTTTAGATATAATTATGATATGTTTATTTATTTTACCTAAAATATTATAAATAAATTACAAATTAATATAAATAATTAAATAATCAAAATAACTTAATATAAATAACTTAATATAATTTTTAATTTAATCTTCATTGTTGTTGTATCTTAATTTTATTGTATTTTTTTATTTTCGATGTGAAATTTCTTATTTTATTTTGATCTTGTCGTATTTTTATTTTGATATAAAATTTCTTGTAATTTTTAGATATAAATGCGATTGTGGAAGAGATAAGTGTCAATAATTGCCAGTCGGGTTTGGTTGACTCTGTCGGGCAGCGGGCTGATGGAGATGGATCGAGTTGTGTGCCTGGGCTGGGAGACTTTGGGCCGCTAGAGAAACATTAATGATGGGCCGGTTTATTCCAAAGGCTTTGGCCCCAATAATATTAGTGTGTTTTGGCATAAATACCCTTGTCATGTTTAACTATGTATGTGGCATGTTTTGATTGGTTCTAATTTCCTAAAATGGTGGATCAAGTTTGGATGCTTTTGGTCCCCCCCTCTTAGTATTTATGTATGTTTTACAATATGAAAAGGCAAGCAAGAATTACATTACAATTCTAATTTCTCCTTCAAGTTCTCTCCTCCCTCTTTTTACTGTTTTCTCATTATACAAGCACATACACAATTCATCATCCGAAATTTACAGAAAATTCCCAGAATTATTACATAAACAGTAATCAGCCAAGCTTAATCATTACAATTGGTAATCAGAGCCTGTTGATCCTTTCCCATGGCCGAAGTAACCCGTTTCAAAGACCTGCAAGAAGCCCATAAAAAATTAGATCAAATCCTCCAAACTGAAGCTGCAAAAAGAGAAGCAACAGAGATGAAAATACAAGAACAAATCAGTGGCATCAATATAGATATGACAACAAAGTTTGAGCACCTTTCCCAAACCCTATCATCTATCCAGCTGCAGTTACTAAATCTGAACAAGGGTCCCAAACAAAATGAAGAGGGTTCAATCCTAGGGGAACCTGGTTCAGGTTGGTCAGCTTCTAAATCAAACACCAAGCAATAGTTCACAGTTAACAGGATGATCCAGGACAGTCCCTCTACCAACATCATCAGTCCACTACCCAAGTTAGAGTTTCCCAGATTTGATGGTTCCTACCCTAGGTCATGGATTATGAAGTGTCATGGGTATTTCAAGCTCATTCCCAACATCCCTGACAACCAAAGAGTAACCCTAGCCTCTATGCACTTTGAAGGAAAGGCTGCATAATAGTACCAGCAGTTTCTCATGAAAAAGTTTGACCTCACTTGGTCCTAGTTCTTGGAGGTTGTTTCAGCCAGGTTTGAAGAGATAAAAGAATCCAAGGTCATTGCTGAATTTAACAAATTAAGGCACACACACTCTTATGCAGATTATGTGGAAAAATCTGAAGAGTTGAGGGCTTATATGCTCTTATGCAATAATGGAACCTACTCAGAAGAATATTTTATTGCAAGTTTCATAAGTGGATTGAGTGAAGAATTGCAGGCATTTATGCAGATGTTTGAACCCAAATCCTTGCAGTAAGCCATTGAACTTGGACAGAGGCAAATACATACCCTGGAAGCTTTAGCAAAGAAATTCAGATCACAAACAAAGCCTGCTACCCTTTTCAACCCTAAGAGGAATGATTCTAACACTATACAAAGGCCACCCCTAAATGCAACAAAACCACAATTCAAACTACTCACTGCTTCAGAAATGGAATCTAGAAGAGAAAAGGGGATTTGATATAATTGTGATGAGACTTTTTCTAGAGGGCACAGATGCAGGAATAGGATTTCATACATGGTGATGACTGAGGAGGAGGAATTACACTATATGCAGGAAGGAACTAAAGAACAGGAAAACCCTGAATCAATGGAAGAAATTCAAATGACTTTGAATTCAATTTCTGGAGAAGGAGGGGTGACTACTATGAGGTTGAATGGTTCTATGAATGGTGAAAGGCTGAACATCCTCATTGACACATGTAGCACTTTGAGCTTTATACAGAATCTACAGCCAAGAGATTGGGTTGTACCTCAGAGAGAGCAAAACCTATTATGGTCAAGGTTGAAAATGGGCAAAGAATGATTAGCTCCAGTAGGGTTAATGATTTCAAATGGAAGATGCATGGGCACTCTTTCTCTTTTTCACCAAGGGTCCTAACTAATAAAGGCTGTGACCTAATACTAGGGGGTGATTGGTTGAAGTCATGTACCCCTATTGAGTTTGACTATGATCAGATGACTTTTACTGTCAATCTCAAAGGAAAAAGGGTTAAGATCCAAGCCATTACTAATCCTACTGAATGTCAGATGATTTCAGGCCCCACATTAGTCAAAATGATTCATCAAGAGATACCCACTCAGGTTGAGGAGATGTACTGGACTAAGATGAAACCAGAGGTGGAGCAGGGTGAAGGAAAATTAGAGGACCTGTTGCTGGAATTCCAAGATGTGTTTGAAGAGCCTAAAGGACTACCCCCTGTCAGAGGGGTTGAACATCAAATTGTGTTGAGAGAGGGCAGTAACCCTAAGCACCAGTATCCCTACAGAGTATCTCACAGCCAGAAGAATGAAATTGAAAAGATTGTGAAGTAATTGCTAGAATCTGGAGTCATTCAGAACAGTAATAATCCTTTTGCCTCCCCAGTGCTACTAGTCAAGAAGAAGGATGCTACTTGGACGCTGTGTGTGGATTATAGGTACCTAAACATCTTGACCATCAAGCATGACTACCCCATTCCAATTATTGATGAATTACTAGATGAGCTACAGGGGGTTACACAATTTTCAAAAATTGATCTGAGGTCAGGGTATTTCCAGATTCTTATGAGACCCGAGGACAGATATCTTACAGCTTTCAACACTCATAATGGGCAATATGAGTTCCTAGTTATGCCTTTTGGGCTTTGTAATGCCCCAGCTACCTTCCAGTCTTTAATGAACCAGGTTTTTGAACCTATGTTGAGGAAGTCGATTTTGGTTTTCTTTGATGACATCCTCATCTACAGTAAGAACAAGGAGGATCACTACAGAGATGTAAAGGAAGTACTACTCCTACTCAGGAAACATGCACTCTTTGCAAAAAAGAGTAAATGTCAGTTTGGACAAGAGCAAATTGAGTACTTAGGCCCCATAATCTCTAAAGAGGGGGTAGCTACTGATCCTAGCAAGATCACTAGCATGGTGAACTGGCCTATACCAACCAACATTAAACAGCTCAGGGGGTTTTTGGGCCTGACTGGCTATTATAGGTGATTCATACAGGGCTATGGGTTGATTAGTAAACCCTTGACAAATCTACTCAGAAAAAGGGGTTTCATTTGGTCCAGAGAAGCAGATGATGCTTTCCAAAAACTTAAGGAGGCTATGGTCACAGCACCTGTACTAGCCCTCCCAGATTTCTCAAAACCATTTATCCTGGAAACAGATGCTAGTGGCAGTGGATTAGGAGCTGTCCTGATGTAGGAGAGAAGGCCTATAGCTTTTATGAGTAAAGCCTTATGCATGAAGAACCAGGGATTATCCATCTATCAGAAGGAGTTTTTGGCTGTACTTATGGCCATCCAAAAGTGGAGGCATTACTTACAGGGGTACAAGTTCATCATCAAAACTAACCAACAAGCCCTTAAGGACTTGTTGAACCAGAGGATCATGAACCCAATGCAACAAAAATGGATCACCAAGTTACTAGGGTTTAATTATGAGATACAGTATAAAAAGGGAGTGGAGAACAAGGTAGCTGATTCCCTTTCCAGGTAAGATCATCCTGAGGAGCTAAACTCAGCAATATCAGTAGTTACACCAGCATGGGTGCAACAGGTGACAGATAACTATGAAGGGGACCCATTCTTTACCAAAATCTTGGTATCAAAATCAATGGATCCACAGTCATATCCAGAGTTTGAAACTCATGGTGGGATAGTTAAGTTCAAGGGGAGAATAGGAGTGGGTAATAAAACTGGAATCAGGGGTACCATCCTTGCTGAGATGCATAACTCTGCCTATGGTGGGCATTCTGGGATTCTAGGTACATATAAGAGGCTTAGCAGGGTGTTTTATTGGCCTCAGATGAAGAAAGAAGTTGAGGTTTGGTTCAAACACTGTGATATTTGTGCTAAGAGAAAGTCAGAAGGGGGATCCTACCCTGGGCTATTACAACCCCTACCCATCCCCAGCCAGTCTTGGAGCCACATCTCTATGGATTTTGTGGAAGGGTTACCTAAATCATTTGGGAAAGATGTGATTTTAGTAGTGGTGGACAGCTTCACTAAATATGCTCACTTCCTAGCACTATCTCACCCATACTCAGCAATAACTGTAGCTAGACTATTCCTGGATTTCATCTATAAAATACATGGGCTGCCTCAACATATGGTGACTGACAGGGACAAGGTGTTCACCAGCTCATTCTGGAGGGAGTTTTTTAAAATCTCTGGGACTCAGCTGGATTTCACATCAGCTTATCATCCTCAAACCGATGGACAAACAGAAAGAGTGAACTAATGCCTAGAAAATTACTTAAGGTGTATGGTCCAACAGAACCCTAAGTCATGGACCAAGTGGTTATCATTGGCAGAATATTGGTATAACACCAATTATCATACCAGCCTTAAAACTACACCATTTCAGGCCCTATATGGTTACCAACCTACATCAACCTTTTTGGAAACTCAAATCATTACACAGAACCAGAACACGGAGGAATTTATTAAATACAGACAACAACAAATTCATGACCTCAGAAAAAATCTTCATCAAGCCCAACAAAGAATGAAATTTTTCGCAGATAAGAAAAGAACAGAGAGGCATTTTGAAATTGGGGATTGGGTGTATCTAAAACTCCAACCTTTTAGACAAGATTCGGTTGTACTGAGAAAAAATTTGAAACTTTCAGCTAAGTTCTATGGTCCATTTCAAATCATAGAAAGGGTTGGAGAAGTAGCTTACCGACTAAAGCTGCCAGAAAATGCCCAGATCCACCCGGTGTTCCACTTTTCACTCTTGAAAAGAAAGCTCAGCCCCACGGTGCTTCTAATTCCTTCCTCTGAACTGCCAGAATCAAGCGAGGATGGCAAATTTCTGGTTCGTCCTGCGGAATCAATTGCTCAGCGGTTAGTCAGAAGGAAGAAAGAGAGTGTACAATAATTTCTAATCAAATGGTGTAACGGTGAGGAAGGGGACTTAACCTGGGAAGATGAGGGATATCTACGCAAGCAATTTCCCAAGTTTGATCCTTTGAGACAAGGATCTCAAAATGGGGAATGTATTGTCATGAATTCAAAAGCTTCGTGCTTGAAAGTGAAAGAAGATGGGGAATTAGGGTTTGTAAACAGTGTGGCAGATGCGATTGTGGAAGAGATAAGTGTCAATAATTGCCAGTCGGGTTTGGTTGACTCTGTCGGGCAGCGGGCTGATGGAGATGGATCGAGTTGTGTGGTTGGGCTGGGAGACTTTGGGCCGCTGGAGAAACATTAATGATGGGCCGGTTTATTCTTAAGGCTTTGGCCCCAATAATATTAGTATGTTTTGGCATAAATACCCTTGTCATGTTTAACTATGCATGTGGCATGTTTTGATTGGTTCTAATTCCCTAAAATGGTGGATCAAGCTTGGATGCTTTTGGTCCCCCCTCTTAGTATTTATGTATGTTTTACAATATGAAAAGGCAAGCAAGAATTACATTATAATTCTAATTTCTCCCTCAAGTTCTCTCCTCCCTCTTTCTACTGTTTTTCTCATTATACAAGCACATACACAATTCATCATCCGAAATTTACAGAAAATTCCCAGAATT
This sequence comes from Phtheirospermum japonicum, assembly GCA_014905375.1. Taxonomy (NCBI): domain Eukaryota; kingdom Viridiplantae; phylum Streptophyta; class Magnoliopsida; order Lamiales; family Orobanchaceae; genus Phtheirospermum; species Phtheirospermum japonicum. The sequence goes on from BMAC01000093.1 coordinate 1,149,753, forward strand.
ATTACATAAACATTAATCAGCCAAGCCCAATCATTACAACATACTATATGTTTATTAGTCAACCATCCTCCATCTAATTTATATCCACCAGATCTAAATCTAGTGAGTGAGTGAGATTTGGCCCTACGGACTCATTTTAATAATTGGACTCACTGGATCCAGTTCTATATATAATTCGGTCGGTTCGGCTATATCGGTTTTTTTGGTAGTCAAAGCGAAACCGACCGAATCTTTTACGACCGAAAATCAAAAACTGAACCGCCGGTCAAAAAATCGAACTGAATTGTACTATTCGGTCGGTTTTTTCAGTTTGTTCGGTTTTTGGTCGAATTTCGCACACCTCTAATGGTATGTGACAAAATTTTGGTTTTTTTTCAGTCTATTCGGTTTTTTTCAGTCTGTTCGGTTATACGTGATGATATGTGACAAATATTTAGAGTTTAGGGTTTACTTTTAAATTTTAGAGTTTAGTTTTACATTTTAGGGTTTAGTTTTTCATTTTAAGAGTTTAATTTTCTATTATAAAGTTTAATTTTTTATTTTTTAATTTAATTTTTTACTTTAGGGTCCCGCTAAAAATCTATCATTCTACCAGTTATATGTGATGATATGTGTTAGTTACGTGTGATGATATATGATAGAAATTTAGGGTTTAAGGTTTAGAGTTTAATATTCAATTTTGGGGTTTAATTTTTTATTTTTTGGGTTTAGTTTTTCGTTTTAGGTTTATTTTTCTCATTTTAGATTTTAGATTTAGTTTTATTATTTGTGATGATATGTACTAGTTATATGTAATGATAAATGTCAGTTATAAGCGATGATAAATTAAATTAATGGGTGCACAGTATAATGATAATATATGTGAGTTATACTTGATGATAATTTAAATTAATAGGTTCACCTTACAAGATGTAATTAGGTGCACGATATAATGACTCATAAAAGTACTTCTAGAAAACGAAAACAAATTCTAAAAAAATATTTTATATTTATGAGTTTCTTTAATTTATAGACATGTTTTATATTAATTATGTATGATAATCGTAGGATAAAAAATAATCTTCATCTTCGAACCCATTTCTCATCTAGGCATTTATTTCTTCTATGATGGTGTTTGTAAATTAACATTTACATATTTTAATTCAAAATTTTAATTGTAAAATTTCTTAATAATGAAGTATATTTTAAAATAACTAAAACTTTATTATAAATAATCATGATGGTTTCGAAATGAGGTTATACTATTTATACTAATCATCTTCATATATATCGGGACATCATATTAATTTGATCACATAATTGAGAGAAAATCTATAAAGTACATGATCAATATCAGTCAAAACAGAAATTCCTTAAAACTTACTGCATAATTTCACTATATCATTCTCTAATTTTGTACGACACAATTGTAGCATCCTTGTTACACGAGAATTAAAAAAATAACATACAAACCATTCATTTCAAATTTATATTCAATTCCATGTTCACATTAATTAGTTGATTATAGTTTGACATTTTTCTCCAAATATCTCAACATCAAACATGGAACACTCAAAATGAGTAAAAACTTTTTCAAAAATTGACCTCTATGTTGTCATGAAAATTAGAGAATTTTTTTTACCACCTGAACTATGGCCATTTTGACACTTTGCCTCCTAAACTATTTTTTCATGCAAATTGCCTCCTAAACTGTACGAATTTTGAACATAACCTCCTGAACTCCCATTTTTTGGTGGAAATTCTAGCTGGATCTCACTCGTGTGACATGCACGCTAACATATAAGGGGTAAAATTGACTTTTCTTCTCCTCCTCATGACTCCCGCTCAAAATAATGGCACGTGAGCACTACGCAGGTTCCAAATCCTACGTGTATACATATATTAATGTAAATATTATCTTAATAGGTCAAACGAGTGCTCACGTGCCATTGTTTTCGAGCGATGCCAAGGCATTATTCGAGAGGTTGAGCGAGAAATCAAGAAAAACTAACTCTCGACGAGATGGAATTATCGAAGAAGACTGTTGAGTTATGTGCACGATGTGGATTACAAGGACATTTAGCGAGCGTGTGCACAACTGTGTTTGATGAAGTGGAAGAAACGGAGGTCAAAGCTATTCAGAATTTCCAACCTCAACCTCCAGCGGGAAATACTTATCATCCAGGGCTTCACAATCATCCAAACTTCAAATATAGCCCTGGTAGTCCCAACTACGTTCCCGCGCCTCCACAAACCTGTCATGGATCAAGAGGCGATTGCTGATGATTTAGGGATTAGGGCAAATGTGGATTTTGGGTAGGATTCGAACAGCACAAAGTTGGAAAAAGAGAAATCGTTTCGGTGCGGGTTACCAATTCAGAACGGGCTGGGTGCGATGTTGGGCTGATTTACAGGAAGGACCGAACGTGACTTGGGCCCACAAGGTGGCTACTTAATGGGTTGAGGATCCAATTAAGAAATTTAATCCATTTCCTTTATGTTTTATTTTATTCTAGTTGTTAGAATTTCCGGTTTTTGGGATCAAGCATGTGGGAATGGTCCCCCCCTTATGCAACTATATATGTGTACGAGCTGAAAACAAAAGGAATCAAGCAGATATTTATGAATTACATCATCTCTCCCAAATTCTTTTCCCTTCCTCTCCAAGTATCTCCTTTCTACCTATTCATAATCGCAGTCTATACAATTCATGCTGAAAACTGGAAATTAATTTACACAAAAAATTAGCAATCACAACAACTGGTATCTCAGAGCCCAGGTTTCCAGATGGCCGAAATCACTCGATTTAAAGACTTCCAAGAAGCCCAGAAACGCATTGATCAAATTCTCCAAACCGAATCTGCAAAAAGGGAAGCAACATAGATAAGATTACAAAAGTAAATCAACGGAATCAACACAGAGATGATGGGTAAATTTGAACATCTATCCCAGACTTTGGCATCCATTCAGTTACAAATACTCAACCTTGATAAAGGGGGGAAATTTTTTGATGAAGGATCAATATTGGGAGATCCAGTCCCAGACTGGGCATCACCCAGAAACACACACAAACGGCAGTCAAACAGGATGATCCAGGAGCACCCTACCCACAATATCATAAGCCCACTACCCAGACTTGATTTCCCCAAGTTTGATGGCACTCATGCCAGATCTTGGATCCTAAAATGCCAAGGGTACTTTAAGATCATCCCAAAAATCCCAGATGCACAGAAAGTAACCCTAGCTTCTATACATTTTGATGGTAAGGCTGCCCAATGGTATCAGTTATTTTCCATCAGACAGCTAGAGTTAACATGGGCTCAATTCCTAGAGGTGTTTGCAGCCAGGTTTGATGAACTAAAGGAGTAAAAAATTATTGCAGAATTCAACAAACCGAGGCACACACATTCCTATACAGAGTATGTAGACAAATCTGAGGATCTCAGAGCTTGTATGCTGTTATTAAACAAGGGTGCTTATTCAGAAGATTATTTTATTGCAAGTTTCATCAGTGGGTTCAGTGAAGAGCTGCAGTCTTTTATCCACATGTTTGAACCTACATCACTACAACAAACGATTGAGCTAGGGCAGAGACAACTACACACATTGGAGGCAATATCCAGGAAATTCAGAACTACAACTAAGTCTATTACCCCTTTTATTCCCAAGAAGTATGACCTGAACCCCACAACAAAACTACCTCCTATACCAAACAGGCCACAGTTCAAATTACTCACTTCCACTGAAATGGCTGCTAGGAGAGATAAGGGATTGTGCTACAATTGTGATGAACCTTTTTCAGGAGGGCACAGGTCCAAAAACAGGATATCATACATGGTCATGACTGAAGAAGAAGAGATGCAATATCTAGGACCACCTACTGGCACTGAGAAGGATGTGCCTAATGAAACTGACCATATGGAGGAGATTCAAATGTCATTAAATTCCATCTCAGGGGAAGGAGGGGTTACCACCATGAGGCTAAATGGATCTGTAGGGAAGGAGAAATTGGACATACTTATTGACACAGGCAACACTCTCGGTTTTATCCAAGAGTCAACTGCCAAAAGGTTGGGATGCATCCTAGAGCAGGCCAAACCTATTTTGGTTAAAGTGGACAATGGGCAGAGGATGATCATCTCCATAAGAGTATCAGAGTTTAAATGGAAGATACAGGGATACCCTTTCTCTTTTTCACCTAGGGTTCTGGCCAATGAAGGGTGTGACTTGATTTTAGGAGGAGATTGGCTGAAGTCCTGTACCCCTATTGAGCTAGACTATGACCACATGACCTTTATTGTTACCTTACTGGGGAAGAGGGTGAAAATATAAGCTATATCTTCACCAAATGAATGTCACATCGTTTCTTGTCCTACACTTTTTAAAATGATCCAAGACATGCCCTCCCAGATTGAGGAGATATCCTGGATTAGGACTAAACCTGAGGCAATGAAGAATTCAGCTATTTTGGATGACCTGCTTGATGAGTATCAAGACATTTTTGAAGAACCTAAGGATTTACCACCTACTAGGGGGTGGAACACCACATTGTGTTAAAGGAAGGGAGCAACCCTAAACATCAATACCCTTATATGGTATCTCATGTTCAAAAGAATGAAATTGAAAAGATTGTGAAGGAACTTCTAGAGTCTGGAGTAATACAACATAGCAGCAGCCATTTTGCCTCTCCAGTCCTTCTGGTGAAGAAGAAAGATAACACATGGAGGCTGTGTGTGAACTATAGGTATCTTAACAGCCTCACTATCAAACATGACTACCCTATCCCCATTATTGATGAGTTACTAGATGAGCTACATGGAGCAGTTTACTTTTCCAAGATTGATCTGAGGTCTGGGTATTTTCAAATTTTGGTATGGCCAGAGGACAGATATCTCACAGCTTTCAACACACATCATGGACAATATGAGTTTTTAGTGATGCCTTTTGGGCTGTGCAATGCACCGGCCACTTTGCAATCCTTAATGAACCAGGTTTTCCAACCAATGCTCAGAAAGTCATTTTTGGTCTTCTTTGATGATATTCTGGTTTACAGCAATACAGAGGAATCCTATTACAAGGATCTGGGGGCAGTTTTGGACTTACTAAGGAAGCACTCCATATTTTCCAAAAGGAGTAAGTGCCAGTTTGGACATGAGCAAATTGAATATCTAGGTCACATTATTTCCAAGGAAGGGGTTGCTACTGACCCTAACAAGATAGCCAGTATGGTGCGATGGCCTGGGCCTACTAACATCAGACATCTGAGGGGATTTTTAGGCCTCACAGGGTATTACAGGAGATTCATCCAAGGCTATGGGTTGTTGAGCAAGCCCCTCACCTCCTTGCTTAAGAAAGGAGCATACAACTGGACTAAGGAGGCAGATAAGGCTTTTACTAGTTTCAAGGAAGCAATGGTGACAACACCAGTTTTGGCCTTACCAGACTTTTCCAAGCCTTTTATTATGGAGACAGATGCTAGTGGCACTGGAGTAGGTGATGTCCTTATGCAAGAAGTCAGACCTATAACATTTATGAGCAAGACCTTATGTGCTAAGAACCAGGGGTTATCAATTTATGAGAGAGAGTTCCTAGCTGTGCTAATGGCCATTCAGAAATGGAGGCATTACCTCCAGGGATACAAGTTCATCATTAAGACAGACCAGCAGGCCGTGAAGCATCTTTTAGATCAGAAAATCATGAACCCTATGCAACAGAAGTGGATCACTAAATTGCTAGGTTTTGATTATGAGATTCATTATAACAAGGGGGTGGAGAACAAGGTGGCAGATGCCTTGTCTAGACAAGAAGTCAACCTAAACAGTTGTTGTGCTATCTCATCCATTACACCCACATGGGTACAGCAGGTGGCTTCTAGCTACACAAGTGATCCCTACGTTGCTAAGATTTTGGTGGCAAAGTCCCTAGACCCATTATCTCACCCTGAATTTGAGCTACAGGGTGAGATCATTAAGTATAAAGGGAAGATAGGGGTGGTGAATGATCCCTCATTGAGAAAAACCATTCTTGCTGAGATGCAAAACTCAGCCTATGGGGGGGCATTCTGGCATTTTGAGCACCTATAAGAGAATTAGCAGGGTTTTCTATTGGCCATTAATGAAAAAAGAAGTGGAGGACTGGGTTAAGTAGTGTGATGTGTGTGTTCAGTGCAAGGCAGAAGGAGGGCTATACCCAGGATTACTACAACCATTGCCCATCCCAAACCAAGCTTAGACCCATATTTCTATGGATTTCATTGAAGGGCTTCCCAAATCTATGGGGAAGGATGTAATTTTGGTGGTAATAGACAGACTCACAAAATATGGTCATTTCCTGGACCTATCACATCCATTCACAGCCACCACCGTTGCTAGGGTATTCCTAGACTCTGTCTACAAACTACATGGACAACCTCTACACTTGGTCACAGATAGGGACAAAATTTTTACCAGTGTATTTTGGAAGGAACTTTTCAAGGTTATGGGGACTCAGTTGGATTTTACATCTGCTAAGAGGCTCACAATCTGATGGTCAGACTAAGAGGCTCAATCAGTGTTTGGAAAATTATCTGATGGTCAGACTAAGAGGCTCAATCAGTGTTTGGAAAATTATCTCAGGTGCATGGTTCACCAAAATCCTAGGCACTGGGCTAAATGGCTACCTTTGGCAGAATTTTGGTATAACACAAATTATCACACAAGCTTAAAGACTACCCCTTTTCAAGCCCTATATGGTTATCAACCACCTACATCATTTATGGAGACTCACATCATTACTCAAAACCCTGATGCCACAGATTTCATTCAACAGAGGTAGGAACTCATACATAAGTTGAAGAATAATCTAAAACAAGCACAAGAGCGCGTGAAATTTTATACAGACAAAAGGAGAGTAGAAAAACATTTTGAGAAGGGGGATTGGGTCTACCTAAAGTTACAACCATTCAGGCAAGCATCGGTTGCATTCAGAAAAAACATGAAACTTTCAGCCCGATTTTACGGCCCCTTTCAGATTCTAGAGAGGGTTGGAGAGGTGGCTTACCGATTAAAACTGACGGAGGGGGCTCGAATTCATCCAGTTTTCCATGTATCGCTTTTGAAGGAGAACCTCAGTCCCACTACCATGCCGCCGCCCAGCTTGGACCTACCACTGGTGGATGATAACGGAAAACTTCAGATCTTTCCACTTCAAGGTTTCGTTAGCTTCGCAGTTTATTATTTCATACATGATCGTAATTTCGTTAGGATTTATTGAATTAATTCATGATAATTTAGCTGCTGCATTTTAGATTTATTGAGTAATTGTTGAAATTTGAATTTTAATTAAGTTATTTAATAGATAATTTATTAGTTGATTAAATTTAGGTTTTTTAAATTAATTATTTGCTTTTAATTCTTAGTTGATAATTTAGAATAATTAGTTTAGTTTAATTATTGCTCTTAGTTTTAGTTGGTAATTTAGTTTAAGATGATTAGTTTAATTAGTTTTAAATTTAATATTGCTTTAGTTTTTAATAATTAAATCAAAAACCCCAATTTGTATGAATTATATGTTTAATTGTGATTGAGAAAAACATCTAAGAGACCGAACAGTTGTCTTCGAGAGAATCGACTTGAGTCAACTTACCACCCTACAAGTGTCCTCGTACTCTTGCGAGCAAGCTTGCGTGTTTTAAATTAAAAATATAAAAAATTCGGTGCACAAAAGTTTGAATCAACTCCGCCTACGCCACCACCACCACAGCTCTACCGCCAGGTTCTTTTTCTTTTAATATTTAATTAATTATTTTGATATATAATTATGGATTATAAAATATTAATTATTATTGGGCTTAATTAGAAATTAATTTGAGAGATTAGGGTTAAATTATAATTATTTAAATATTTGAGTTTGATTTCGAAAATTTGGGTTAGTTTATAGTTTAATTGGGGAATATTTTAAAAATATGATTGAATTGTAATTATTTAGATAATTGGGTTTGATTTCAAAAATTAGGGTTAGTTTGGGGTTTAATTAGCAAGTAGTTCAGAATTTAGGGTTGAATTGTAAATATTTAGATATTTGAGGTTAATTTCAAAAATTAGGGTTAATTTCAAAAATTAGGGTTAATTTTGGGTTTATTTACCAATTACTTACAAACTTAGAATATAATTATAATTATTTAAATAATTAGGGTTAGTTTGGGGTTTAATTGAAAAATATTTCAAAAAATTAGGGTTGAATTGTAGTTATTTAGATACTTGAGTTTGATTTTGAAAATTAGGGTTAGTTTGGGGTTTAATAAGTAATTATTTCAAAATTTAGGATTGGATTGTAAAATATTTAGATATTTGTATTTGGTTTCTAAAATTAGGGTTAGTTTGAATTTTATTTAGCAATTAGTTCAAGATTTAGGATTGAATTATACTTATTTAGATATTCAGGGTTGATTTCAGAAATTATGGTTAGTTTAGTGTTTATTTAGCAATTAGTTAAAAATATTGGATTGAATTGTAATTATTTAAATATTCGGATTTGATTTTAAAAATTAGGGTTAGTTCCGAGTTTTATTTAGTAATTACTTAAGAATTTAGGATTGAATTGCAATTATTTCATATTTAAAAATTTTTACAATGTGTGTGGTGGGGGTTTTCAAATGTCGTGGTGATCGGCAAGTGAATGTTGTATTTAATTAATTAGGTCCCATTGAAAGGGACTTTTCATTGATAGATCGAACCGGATAGCCAACAAAATAAGTCAACAAAAAGCCACGTTTATAGACCCACTAATGGTGTCTATCGTCAAGGTCCTAAAGTCTCGTTAGAACGCATGATTTATTGTCTCTAAGACAAGTTCGTGTGGCTACAGTAGGCCTTTTGAATCTTATAAGCTAAAAGAGTCAAGTAAGGCAATGATAATTGTTCCCGCGGGTTCGTTTAGGTCTTATGATTTGTGAATAATGCATAAATGTTGTAATTGGTTGGTGTATACGTCAGTGGTGACGTGGTGTACGGCGCCGGCCGAGAGGTTTTGTCCCTCCAATAATTTTTTTTAAAATGTGATGGTGGTTTTAAAAAGTTTTAAAATGTACGTGGTGGGAGTTTTGGAATGTCGTGGTGATCGGCAAGTGAATATTGTATTTAATATATATATATATATATATAGGGTTGGGTTCAAATGAGAACCCGTCATTATATGTGAACCTAGGGACTCATCTTGACCATTAGATTGGATAATCTTGATGGTTGAGATCATGACATGTCAGCATGGTAATAATGTAAAAAAATACATTAATTAATTAAAAAGGGTATTTTAGACATATATCAACGTTTACAAAGAGCACTACATTGTTCTTTAGAAAGCACAAATAGATTAAGAAAAAAAACATTACGATTGTATACAAAAAGTATCGCAAATTTCGTTTATAAACTGCAAATTCAAAATTCTGAAATGAAACTCAAATCTTCAACAAACCATAACTTTTTCAATTTTTATTCGTTTTGAATGAAATATATATCAAATTAATCACATTCTCAAGATCTACAATTTCATATACATATTGCATGTTTTAAAAAGTATATATATATATATATATAATTAATTAAATTAAAAAAACTGGATAGTAAAAGCATCGCACATGACTGATTTTAGCACTACAGCACTGTATAAAAAAGCACAATGAACCTGGAAATATAATTGCACTGTGCAATATTTGGAGTGCTTTTTCTTATATTGTTACAATGCTTTTGAACTACACTAAACACTGCTTTTTTTAATGAAAAAATAATCGGCCAACATCGTCGCCGTCATTCACCATCGCAGCCATCCGAGTCATCCCCCCGACAATCCACGACGACGAATCATCCCGGATGCCGATATCAACCATTCAAGCCTGGCAACATCACCAAAATTGCCCACCCCGACGACGGTCGAACCACAACCTGCATACCACCAGGACGGCCCGAGAACCCCAACCACCGGAGACATCCCCACGCAACACCGCCAAGGCCCGATTCAAATCGAGACCCAAAACCCACGTCATCCATCGCCACCCCCAACCAACCTGGAAACCACCCCCGGCTAGCAAACCCGAAGCCACCAATTTTCCGACCCAAAAACCGGCAAACCCAAAAGTAGGAACCACCACCATCGAACCCGTACGCCAACCCACGACCGTCGAACCCGTACTCTAACCCACCGAACCCGTACGCCAACATCGCCGCCCAATTTCCATCGAACCCGTACTCCAACCCACCACCGACTGTCACCGCCGTCGTTTTCAGAAAGGGTGGACGCCGCCGCCTGAATTGCCATCGCCTTCACCGCCGATTCGCGTTCTGCTCGGGGCAAGGCGGCACTCGGCCACACCTGGGTCACCGGCTCACGGCGAGTGAGAAGGGAGCGAGGGAAATCAGGGAGGGGGGATGGGGAGGCGCCGGTGATTGCGCTAGCCGCCATCTTCAACCGGTGTTCGCGTTCTGCCCAGGGCAAGGCGGCGCTCGGCCGCAAACCTGTGTCACCGGTTCATCCAGATCGGCCATGGGAGAGGGGAGCGGCGAGAATCGGGGATGGGGGATGCTTAGGGTTGACTTTGGAAATGCTAATGGGGAATCGGGATGGGGTATGTGGGATGGGGGAATCTGAGGGTTTGGTGGAAAATACGGGAATTAATTTGGCATATAATATGATTAAGAGCATTTGTAAATTTATCATAAAACCCTTGTCCTTCCATATATATAATTTAATGAATTTAAAAAAATAGAAAAAATCTGGTCCACACATATTATTAGATCTAAGGTCAAGATGGTCCCTAGGTTCACATATATTGACGGGTTCTCATTTGAACCCAATCCTATTTAATATATATATATATATATATATATATATATATATATATATATATATATATATATATATATGTTATGAACTAAATATTATTAACGGACTCAACCTAAACATAGAAATGTAAGATTATTTAACAATAATTAATAAAATTGATTAGACACCGGTACAATGCGACACGCTTGAGAATATGACATCTTTTAAAAATTTCTATATGTAACTAAAATTTACTAATATATTTTAATCTAAATATCAAAATATAAATATTATTTAATAATAATGATTAATAAATAGTATGTAACTAAGAATTATTAACGAATACAACCTAAACATAAAAATGTAAAATTATTAATAATAACTAATAATTATTGATTAGACACCTGTACAATGTGCCACTGGTTGAAAATATGACATCTTTTATTTTTTCCCAAATATGTAACTAAAACTTATTAACGAATTTAATATAAATATTAAAATATAAAATTATTTAATAATAATCATTATTATTAATTAATAGTAATTTGACACTGGTACATCATACGGGTCGAGTATGTTACATTTCATGAATTTTCCCTAAGTGTTAATAAAATTATAAACAAAACTAATCTAAATATTAAAATATAATATTGTTTAAAAATAATAATTAATGAATAGTGATTAGACATCGAAAGAAGTCACATTGAGAATATAATTTTTTTTCATTTTAGGTAATTATCATATAATACACGAGTATTAAATTAGGAATTGACTATGGTGCAGTGAAGATACCATGTCCACACCACCTGCATTTACATCCATTGATCTTTTTTATAACCCGAAGTTGATTTAATGATTCTTATTAGGTGAAGCATGTTGTCTGCTCAACACAAGTTCTCATCAAACTAACACACATCTAAAATATAAAAATATTTTAAATCTATACAAAAGACGCAGGCTTTATTAATTTACTGATAATGAGTCATCTGAATATATTGAAGAAAAACTTCACAACGGGAATAATTAAAAACTAAACTACTTGAAATGGAGACGAACACTCTCATGAAGGGACACATAAACACCCACAAATAATAGGTCCAATGAGGGAAGATGAGGAATAAGAAAACATCTAACAATAAGATACATAAATAGGCATAAATAGGGTAGCTCGGCCGCCATGAAAAGCACATAAGGTGAGGTTTGTTAACCGCTATGCATGTAATTCCGCTATCTAATTTGTTTTATGATTTTTTATAACTTGTGTGGTATTTGGTTGTTTAATTATAAAATTTTATATTTTAAAATAACTAAAACTTTATTATGACTATTTAGAAATGGGGTTCTATTAGTTATACCGATCATCTTCATATATCGGGAGATCATATCAATTTGATCACATAGTTGAGAGAAAATCTATAAAGTCTATAATTTCTAACAAAATAAAATTTCTTAAAACTTACTATAATTTCACTATATCATTCTCTAATTTTGTACTACACAAGTGTAGCATTCGTGTTACACGAGAATTAAAAAAATAACATACAAATCATTCACTTCAATTTTATATTGAATTCCATGTTCACATTAATTTAGTTGAATTAAATCTATAGTTTAACATTTTTCTCCAAATATCTCAACATCGAACATGAAACGCTCAAAATGAGTAAAAACTATTTCAAAATACGGCCTCTGTGTAAATTATGTGTATATAAAAAAATCGACCTCCATGTTTTCACGTTCAAATTGACGTCAAATGTTCTTTCTATGATTCACATGCATAGATTTATTCAATTGTTGGATTTAAAAACGTATATGGTATGCAATATATATTTAATCAAGAATATTTATTTAATACAATTTATTTGATTTATTGTATAAAGTGTATTACCTTAAAAGGAGTGCTCATGTATATTGTTCAAACTATAACATAATAATTGTAAACACAAACAACGCACAGTTTGCTATTGTTTAAACAATAAAAATAGAAAAATAAAATTATATGACTCCAATATAAAATTTTACGAGGAAATAATCTTTATTTCCTCTCGAACCTCTTTCATTTGAAATAGTGTTTTCTTCTGTAATATACAAATTGAATCAATGACTCCCTACTAAGTAAGACAACATTGTATCGTGCATCTCAACTACTTGTCCAACGATCTACCATCGTCTTGAAGAGCAAAATAGACTCCTTCCAGTTGCTCATTGATGAACTCATGTTATCATAATGTCCAGCATGTTGAAACCCCTTCAAGTGCTAATCATGACAACTCACTGGATATAGAAAATTTTTACGAGTTGTTGTTCTAACATTGTCTCTTCTTGCACGGATTTAGCTTGTCAGTATATATTCGACAGAGACTCAAAATAGAATACAATTAATATAAAACATAAGGTCAAAGTTTTTGCCTATGTTTTTCTCTTTGAAAGTGTGTTTAAACAATTCATACTCGAATATTATTTATAGGGTAAAAGAATTGATGCGTATAGGGAAATGATATTCAAATATCTTTTATTGTCATGCACCTTTTTCCTTGTTAGTTTCCTTTTGCAGTCAAGATCTTCATTTATTGATGGAAACTTGATTTCATTCGTAAAGCGAGATCTTGAGAATTTGATACTCAATTAACATCAATTTAATATCTTCTTTCCTACAGTAATCAATCAACCAAGAAATACAATGTCAAATAATTGGGTTGTTAGTACAGTAATTCGTATACGTAAAGTAAGATATCAGTCCAATTGGTATAATGCATCATGATACAACACAATCCCGACAAATCGGATTGTTAGTCCAGTCAATCATATAAGGAAAGTAAATCTCCAATCCAATTGGTACAATACATTAAGACAAAATTAATAATTTATTTGTAACCAATTTGTCAACTCACACATTTTAACAATGTTCAATATCTTAAGAATCTAATACTCAAAAATAAGATATTAACCGAGCGATGCACACAATGTTAGGCATGAAGCATTGGATGACTTTGATATTAAATTTTGATATATTAAGAGAATAATAATTAGGTGTTGAGTCATGGCAGGGTAATTTGTACGTATTTGTATGTAATTTTTGTGTGTTTTGTGTCTTGTTTTGTGTGCTTTAGTTGGGTTTTTGTCGTATTTTATCCCCTTTTTTCTCATTTTGCGTCTTCGTAGCTCTTGTCGTCTTTTTAGCGTTTTTCATATTTCTTTTTTACTTTTTGTAGATTTTTATGTTATTTTGCTTTTCTTTATTTTAGGGAAGTCGATCAAGCCTAAGAGTGTTCCGGAAGATCACAACTGGCTAGCTTTGACAAAAATACGACTCGAACCTGTAAGGCACAACCATCGATCGATGCATGCATCGACGCCCCCATCGACCTGTCGTCGACGCCGAGTCGCCACGCCATCGATGCGTCATCTACGCACCATCGACGGGGGCATTTTTCAGCATCGGTGTTCATGCCAATTTTGGCTATTTTGGGCAAAGTGACTATTTTGCCCTCATTTTCCCCCTATAAATATAACATTTCTTTCTCAGAATAAGGGCTTCTTGAACCCACCTAGGGTTTGACAGCCCAAACTCTCTCATGTGTTCTTTATTTCTTTCTTTCATTTTCAAACCTAAAATATTAGCTTAGTTCTTAGAATCGCAACGTTCGTGTTCTTATCACTTGTACGATGAAACTTTCAATTTCCATTAGTAACCTTTCAATTTCCCTTGTTTTATTATTCCAAGTTTGTGTTGCTTTGTTTAAAATAATATTATATATTTATAACATAATTAATTATTTATAAAATAATATATATACTGTTGACGGGTATTGGCTGTCAGCAAATTGCTGACGGCCTGTTGTCCTTCAGTATTATGTTTTTGTTTTTTTAAAATATTGCTGATGGGTATTGGCTGTCAGCAAATTGCTGATGGCCTGTTGCCCGCCAGCATTATTTTTTTTTGCTTGTTTGTTTTAATATTGCTGACGGGTATGGTCGTTAGCAAATTATTGACGGCTTATGCCCGTCAGCATTTTCCGCCATCATATCCCAATTTTTTTGTAGTGATATTGCATACTCATCACACACATATGAATGGATTTGCATTCTTTATATGTTGATTATGATAGTTATATGTGATGAATATAACAAATATATGTGATAATATGTGATAATATATGACACATATGACATATATATATATATATATATATATATATATATATATATATATATAATACATGACAGTTATATGTGATGATATATGGTTTATGAGTTTAGGTTTTAGGGGTTTAGAGGTTTAGGGTTGTAGGGGTTTAGGCTGAGATTTTAGTTTTGGCTGATTAATATGGTAGACACATGTGATGATATATGACAGATAATGTAATGATATTTGGATATTATTTATGTTGATGTATGATAGTTATATGTGATAAACATAGTTTAGGATGTACATATTTATCGCAGGAAACTCATATTCAAAGTTAATAATTTCTTTTTGTGTTTCTTTTTTTGCAAAATGATATGTGACTCCAAGTGTTGTTCGAATACGAGTTTTAATAGTTAGTCTAAACACAAGTACGAAACTTGCATCGTTGTCACATTCTTTAAGTTCAATTTCGATTGATAGTTAGGTTTGTTGAACAATATGGATGCACCATTTTTTATATATGTAAAATATCAACATATGATTTACTTTTTTTTATATGAATGCACGATTTTGAATTTTTATTACTTTTTTGTTGAAAAATATGTTAGTTATATGTGATGCTATATGACAGTTATATACGATAATATGACAGTTATATATGTATGTTAAGATTATTTTTGTTTTCTGATTCTTCTATACTTTCTAGGATTTTCCTTTTTTACTAATGAATACTGTGAAAAATATGGTCTTTTGTGTATGATGAATATAGTCATTTTTTCGTGATGAATATACCATAATCATCACACACATAATTCACGTATGAGTCAATTTACCTTCACACGCAAACTTAATATGTAAAACAACAAACTTTACAATAAATTAGGGAAAATTTTATTGGGGGAATTGCCAAATACTCCCCCTAAAAGAATGTCTTTGTCAAATACCCCAACTAGTTTTAGAAAATGCCAAATACTCCAGACACAATTGTACAATTACCAATTTAACCTTGCTTCCCATCAATCTCAGTTATTCTTTTCAACAATTACTCAACGAAAGGGCCGATCTAATCCCCTGCGCTCTCTTCTATTTCCTTCAATTCTACCCCCTCAAACCCTCYGTCTCGGTCCACGGCGGCGGCGAACCTCTCCRAGCTGCCTTGCTCATCCTCGCGCGCCAATTTGCTGGCCCGTGGCTCCGCCGGGCGCGCCAGCTTGTCGGCCCGGACRGTTTCTTTGTTCTGGAAAATCGAAGAAGAAAGCAAACAAAGGACAGGACAAAAAGTCTGATGATCAGATCCCGTCAAATATAGGTAATTGTGAAATTATTATTATTTTCTTATTAAAATGTKTTTTKGAACTAATAATGTATCGTGGGCTCTCAAGATTTTWGCTTTTTTGAGCTCAGACCCTCTTTCAAATAAAAGTTAGTGTTGTGATTTTTCTGCATTTTCGTTAGGTCATTATGGCTGGATTATTTGCTCATGTTTTAATTTCTCGATCCCACTAATTTTGGTGAAAACGCTGTGTGAAAAAAAAAACTTTATGATAGTTATTAATTTTGGTTTATATTATTGTGGTGTCATGTTCTACTCTCAGATGAGGATTTTTGGCAATTTTTTCTCATATACATGCTCTTGGCATTGACTGGTTTTCAGATTAGTTAGTGTTGAAATTGGGGATTTATTGTGCTCGAAATCAATTAATTGTGAAAGGCTGCTCTATTTTATGAACTTTATCTATTTATAGATGAATTTCGTGATGAGGCTATATTTTTTGAATTTGTGAACCGTAACTTTTTAAGTGCATCGGATGCAGAAAAGCTAAAGGTGAACCCTTCATTTGATTTAAAAAAGGAAGCTTCTAAAGATGGAGGGTCGGGTCATATTGCTGCTCACACGTTCACATTTCGTGAATTGGCTACGGCTACCAAGAATTTTCGGGTCGATTGTCTTTTGGGCGAAGGTGGATTTGGACGAGTGTATAAAGGACGGCTAGAGAGCACTAATCAGGTTCGTTGTTCGAATTATTATTATTATTATTTATTTATTTTAATTTATTTTTTTTAATTTGATTGTTCTCGTTCAAGTTTTGAATAGTTAGTATGGAACATTTCATACTAACTATAGTTTCTTTTAAAAAACTTGGATTTGCAGTTAATTTGTTGCCTTGCGGATTTTTGCAAGTTCAACAAATAGTTTGTGGTCAAACCTTAACCCGTTATCCCATTTTTCTGTAGATTGTGGCTATAAAGCAACTTGATCGGTTTTTGTTGCCTTTGCCAAAAAAAAAAACCTTTAATTCTAATTTTCATGAATTATGAATTTAATTTTGTATGCAGGCTCTGTACCAAAACAACAAAAAAATTCAAGTGTTGAGAACAATAACAGAACAAATAAATATAGACATACATATATAATGGTGCACTAGTATTTATTTATCTACCTTTTTTCATCTCCTCTTTCCATCTTCCACCACAAGAAACTGACAATGTAGAAAGCACGTACTTATCATCATCATCCCATAAATAGAGTTCAGCAAACATACGAAGTACCTCTTCCTTGGAACCCACCCGTGCCTCAAAGTTCATATGCACCCAACTTGTATTCTTTTCACTAAAATCCATCAAAAGACCAGCACATTTAAAACTATTGCATTCCAGAGTCCTTTCAAACTTCAAGTTTGTTCCCTGGATTTTTATTTATTTAATTAAGAAAAGGAGAGATTTTATTATGAAGGACCAGAGGCAAAGAAAAAAATAAGGGAGTCGAGGAGAAAACAAAAACTTGTTTCTCATTTTAGTCCTGTAATGCTAATTCTGACAATTCGGCAGCAACTTATTTGGACAAGATCTTAGACTCACTGACCACTCTGCATCTATCAGATTTAGTTATTTAGTACTCATTATCAATTTTTACCAAAACTATTAGACAGAAAATTGAATCCTTGAGGAAATGCTTGGTTGATTGTATATTATTTAATTACTTAATTATGTTTTTGTGGGATATTGAAGAGAAGAAACAATCTACATTTGAGAGATTATAATTATTCTTTGTGTAATAATGAACAAAGGGTTCTCACTCAATGCAAAAGATTGAAACAATGTAAACCTATTAATCACTTTCTATATTTATGATGTATTGGTTTTCTGTTTGTGGAGTATGTGTTTTTGTGCTATGAAGTATTGGTTTTCTGTTTGTGGAGTATGTGTTTTTGTGCTATGAGGTATTGGTTTTCTGTTTGTGGAGTATGTGTGTTTGTGCTCTGAAGTATTCGTTTTCTGTTTGTGGAGTATGTGTGTTTGTGCTCTGAAGTATTGGTTTTCTGTATGTGGAGTATGTGTTTTTGTGCTATGAAGTATTTTGTTTTCTGTTTGTGTAGTATGTGTGTTTATGCTCTGAAGTATTGGTTTTCTGTATGTGGAGTATGTGTTTTTGTGCTATGAAGTATTATTTTTTCGGTATGTGGAGTATGTGTGTTTGTGCTCTGAAGTATTTTTTTTTTTTGTGTGTGTGTGTGTGTGTTTTGTAGCGTGATGAGAGACGTTTGTTGAAAGCCAAGTATTGTGCAACACTTCTCTTGAATGATGTCAATCACATGAAGAATCAGTTGGAGAAAGATGTACTCGATTTCTCCAATTCCAGGAAGTAGAGGAGTTGGCAATGGGCAGAAAAACATGTCTTGGTTCTTGTGCGTTTTCTAGGAAGTAGAGGAGTATGAAGTATTTGTGAAGTTTTTAGACTTTGACATGTTAGGTCTCTGCACGTACAATTGTTGTAGTGTTTTGCAAGTTYTGAAATGTAAAATGTGGATGGTATTAGGTTGTGCATACCAATGTGTTGGTTCTTGTGCTGCAAGATATCGATATTTGTAATACAATGTAGGGGTATTTCAAACCTAATGACATGTGTTGGTGTTTAACATGAATAGCTTAGCTCCTTTRCTTCTTTCTTTTTCTCTTCTTTCTGCTCTGTATTTCTTTCTTAAGTGGTAGGTGACGTYGTAACTAAGAAGTATTARGTTTTTTTTACACTGCAAGAAACCAATACTCCCATACACAATAACCAATACTCTTCTGTCCAGAAACTAATACACTAACCAAGATCCTAGTGTTTGTAATGCGATGTGCTGCTAGTGGGCAAAAAAAAAAATCTCGCCGAAAAATTTTCCTGCGGGCGGGCGGCGGCGGCAGGCGGCAGCGGCGGCGACAGGTGGTGGCAGCAGGTGGTGGACCATTTTATTATTATTATTATTATTATTATTATTATTATTAGTTATTTTAATAGTAAAGGTATTGTGGTATATTCATATCACAATTTTTGGCCTATTTGGCAAAAAGGAGGGACCATTTGACTTAAACCTACAAGTTGGATTATTTGACAAATTCATGTATGTATTAGGGAGTATTTGGCAATTCCCCCAATTTTATTTTGCCTCCTAATCTATTGTAATTTTTGCCTTTTGCCTTCTAATATCACCCCTATATATTAATGCAAAATCCCCCTAACCTATGTGTCTGCTTCGTATGCTTCGTTTGACAAATAAAAAATTTTGGTGTTTCGTTTGCTTATGTGTCATCCGAGCCTAATATTTACTTAATTTAATAATTTTCTTTTTATTGTATCTTACCTAATTTAATTTTTTTTATTATATTTTTCCTTATTCAACACTTTCTTTTGATTCTCCTAAATAAAATATATAATTAGTAGATTAGTTCTAAATTAGTTATTTTAATTACTTAATTTAATACTTTTCTTTTTATTGTATCTTACCTAATTTAATTTTTTTTATTATATTTTTCCTTATTCAACACTTTCTTTTGATTCTCCAAAATAAAAATAGAAATAAATCATATATAATTAATAGATTAGATCTAAATTAGTTATTTTAATTACTTAATTTAATACTTTTATTTTTATTGTATCTTACCTAATTTAATTTTTTTTATTATATTTTTTCTTATTCAACACTTTCTTTTGATTCTCCTAAATAAAAATAGAAATAAATCATATATAATTAGTAGATTAGATCTAAATTAGTTATTTTAATTAAAAGAATAACTACATATGAAATATTTTTAATTAAAAAAACTTATTATAAAAGTAATTAAATAAATTTTATTGATAATATAATTTAAAATAATTTTATTTTTGTAGTTTCAAATATTCTATATAGGTAAAATATGAGTAATTTACAATAATCTAAGTATGTAACTAAATATTAGTAATGTATTCAGTCTAAATATAAAAATATTAAATTATATACTAATAATTAATAAATATTGATTGGACATCATTACAATGCGACACGTGTTGAGAGTATGATATTTTTTAAATATCTCAAAGTATGTAACTAATAATTGTTAAAGAATTTATTCTAAATATTAATATATAAAATAATTTAATAATAATAATAATAATAATTAATAAAATAGATATTCGACACGGGTTTAGAATGTGACGCATTTTGAATTTTTGTAAGTATGTAACTATGATTTAATGAATTTAATTTAAACATCAAATATAAAATTACTTAATATTTATAATAATTAATAAATAGATTAGACATGTATAAGGTACGAGTTCGAAATAATTATTTTAATTTTTTATTTTAGATTTAAAATTCAGTAATTATCAAAAATATTTTATATTTATCTTTTGATAAGTTCCGT
The DNA here is from genome assembly GCA_014905375.1 of Phtheirospermum japonicum. Lineage (NCBI taxonomy): Eukaryota > Viridiplantae > Streptophyta > Magnoliopsida > Lamiales > Orobanchaceae > Phtheirospermum > Phtheirospermum japonicum. Next base: position 1,170,322 of record BMAC01000093.1, read on the forward strand.
GTAATACACGGGTGTTAAGCAAATATATATATTAATGCAAAATCCTCCTAATCTATGTGTTTACTTCGTATGTTTCGCTTGGATAATAAAAAATTTTGGTGTTTCATTTGCTTATGTGTCATCCGAGCCTAATATATACCTAATTTAATATTTTTCTTTTTACTATATCTTGCCTAATTTAGTATTTTCCTTTTATTATATTTAGCCTAACTTAATAGTTTTCTTTTTTATATTTTGTCTAATTCAATAATTTTATTTTATAAATAAGTCATATATAATTAGTATAAAAAATCTAAATTAATTATTTTAATTAAAAGATAAATTACATATGAAATGATTTTAATTACAAAGAAAAACTTATATGAAAATAATGAATAAATTGTGCGTGTCATTCCCGGTTTGGCCTAGAGTTGTCTTTCGCGGAATCACCAACGTCTGCTAACGCACACGGTCACTACGAGCTGGATTCGGGAAATTCCTTAGATAGGGTGCTCCGTATTTATAATAAAAGTTGAAATAATTTAATTTTGAATTTTTAAATATTCTGTATAGGTAAATTATGATATATTTGCAATGATTGGAGTATGTACTAACTATTAGTAATGAACACAATCCAAATATAAGAAAATAAAATTATATAATAATAATAATTAATTAATATTTATTAGACAATGGCGCAATGCGAGAAGGTTTGATAGTATGACACATTTTGAATTTTTCAAAGTATGTAACTATACTAACAAAATTAATTTAAACATAAAAATATAAAATGAGTTAATAATAATTATTAATATAGATTAGAGAAGGGTTGAAAATGTGACATCTTTTGAATTTTTATAATATGCAAATATAATTATTAATGAATTTAATATGAACATTAAAATATAATATTAATCAATAATTCTAATAATTAATAAATTGAACAGGGCACGGGTTGAGATACACACCTTTCAATTTTTTATTTTAAATTTAAAACATTATAATTTTCACAAATATTTTTATATTTAGTCTTTATAAATCCCGTGTAATACACGGGTGTTAAACTAGTATATATATATATTTAAAATACCTCCTGAAATACATGATTTTGACAAATTGTGTCATACTATCAGTTTTTGGGCAAAAGTGACCGCGGAAGCTGTGCGTGCGATGAAAAAGTTAATTTTGGAATTTCAGAAGGGTTATCGATGTCGATTTGGGCTTAAAATTTGTGTGGTGACTCAAAAACAATTAAAGAAATCCAACGAAACCAACATTTATTAGAATGAAATACCAAAAGTTGGTGATTAAATATACGACAGAGTAATTGAGGTTAGTTTTGGAGAGATTATCGTTGACGGGTGGGGCTGAAATATTGCTTTGTGACTTGGAAAAATGAGAGAAATCCAACGGAGTTGATGATGGCCAGAACATAGCACTGAAATTAATTTCACTGGAATAATCTTTCAATTTTGTGATTTTCTCGGATAAATTGAATTTTGATGAACCTACTTCTATTGCTCCGTTTCGCCAGTCTTTGGTTCCATTGGATTCTTGTCATTTTTCTGAACCAACACGCAAAATTTCAGCCCATCCACCGTCGATAACCCCTCCAATACTCTAATCCGAATTATTTTGTTGTATATTTATTCATCAATTTCCAGTGTTCTGTTTCAGTCAACATTGGTTTCGTCGGATTTCTGTCATTTTTTGAGTCTCCACGCAAAACTTTAGCCCAAACCAACGTCGATAACCCTTCTAAAACCCCAAAAGTAGCCTTTATGTCGCGCACACAGCTTTTTAAGCCACTTTTTTGCCAAAAACTCTCCGAAGAAGCCAATTTGTCAAACTCCTGTATTTTAGAAGGTATTTGATATATATATATATATATGTGTGTGTTATGATAACGCAATTTAGAGTCGTTTCTTATGATAACGCATCTCATATGCCATCGGAGGCGATTATTAGTCGTCCACTTTTACTCGACAGCTTCGTCGTGACTTGTTGATGCAAAGAGAAGTAGGCATCACATTAAACAAAATGATGCGAAAGTCGAAAAGCTACATAATTTATCGAGCGAGAACTATGTAAAATGGACATATAATGTAATAATGGATAATTACAAAAACCACCCCTCTTTTTGACTTAATTAAAAAAAAAACTCGAGGATTGATTACGCTGAAGTATAGTAGCGAAAAATATTAATATTAGCGAAATGTCTGACAATTATATTAATGTTTACAGAGTACTTGTACAAAATAAGATATTTTTCCTAAACTCTAACAATCTTAGTATAAGAAAAAATAAAATTCTGACATTTCTTTGGCGCCTTAATTTCCAAAGAAGCTTATACCAGCTGCACATAAATCTCTGCTAAAAGAATATCCTTCTATGCTGCTTCTAACTTACTAGTATTTTATTGGACCTGCAAAACAATATGCTACATATGATCGAACTATGAAAGGGGTAATTAATTTATTGACATTTATTTTAGTAATTTGACCCTTAGTTATAATTTTTTTTGTTGCATAAATAAGAAATACCTTGAATAAATATATCTCAACCAATCTGGTTGTGGCAAGAATTATCACAAGGATATGGACAGTCAATCTCTTTGCTCACATTTCTGCCGAAATACCAATCGCCAACAGCCCCTGCTATGGTCTAGCGACCGGAACAAGTAACTATTAGATGCTATATAAAAGAAATGGTTAATTACAAAAGCTACCTTGAGAAAATTGCACTTTGGTCCCACTATAAATGTTTTATTTTTTTAAAAACTAAGAAAGCAACAATTTATTCTTATGCGACGTTGTGCTCACTTTTATTCAATACCGAGACTAAAATTGTAAATCATGAGACCAAAAGGGCAAAAGTGTAAATTTGGGAACACGAACCTTGTTGTGCACTCTGGGAGAGCCGGGGACGAACCAAGTGTCTTGCGTTTCGCTTTGGCAATGTGTGAAACACGAGTTAATGTACATTCCTCCTCTCGTTGAGTTCACAAAGAAAGGCTTCAATGTTTGAAGCATGTATGTTCTGAAGCCTGAAAGGATGTTAAAATGTGCGTATATATATTTATTAGTGTTTTAATTGAACTGGCAAAAATTCTAAAAATTACCCCTGCGGTTTAGACTAATTACAAAAAAGACCCAATTATCTTTTAAAATTACAAATACCCCCTTAAAGTATAACCAAGGGTCAAACGCTCATGATGTTGTATTTTCTTAATGATAAGTACCGGGCCGACCCAAGTTTACTGGATATTATACTGGGTTGGGCCGGGATGATGTTTTCCGGGCCGTCATTTTCAAAGCCCAAGACCAGTCCATACGCAAACAAAATAAAAATAGAAAAATACGACGGGCACACCGACCAACCCGTTAGACCAATAAAGCCCGGACAGTTTCGGGCCCGAGCCAGGCCAAAAAATATTGAACTCTAGCATTGTGAATTAAAACAAATAAAAACAAATATAAGGGGTATTTTGTAATTTTGAAAGATAATTGAATCTTTTTTCCCGGTAATTAACTAAACTTTAAAAGGGACTTTTTTTTGTAAAAAATTAATTCTCTTATTAACATGAAATTCAACAAATAATTTTGCATGAAGTGAAAAATACCATGCATAGTGTTAATCTGGACTGTGTTACAATCTGCAGAATTAAGTTTGCAATGATACCAATGCCCATTAGGATCAGCCTCAGGAGGTACCAATATGTGACGAATCTGTTAAATACATAGATACCATAATTCAACTATTATTGCGTAACGAAAAACATTAATGATTACTTCTCAAGTAAATTAAGATCAATAGGGAAAAATAATCTTACTTGGAACACATCATATGCTGAGTTCAATATGAAAAACGGCGTCGTAATATACGGTAATGCATACTGAGGGAAAAAACACTGCAAGAAAAAAAAAACTATATATAATCGTCCGACAATTCATTTATTTTATAAATAATTACAAAAACTACCCCCGAAGTTTATACTGATTACGAAAATTCCATTTATCTTTCAAAATTACTAGCATATATCCCCCAACAAATACACCCTCTTGAGGGTGCATTTTTAATATAGAAACGAGTTTCGGGTGTATTTGTAATTTTAAAAGATAGTTGGGTTGTTTTGTAATTAGGCGAAACCTCAGGGGTAATTTTGTAATTAGGCTAAACGAAGGATATCATACTTGTTCTGGAAAAGTAGAATTTATGCAATTTGTGTTCAGGTTCTTCACCACACCCTGTCGAGCAAAAATGTTAGCGCATATTAGACGAAACACATTGCATTCGGATGTTTAATTCAATTTGCGAGGCGATTAATTAATTAATTATTTATTTATTTATATCATCAATCCAGAAATACTACCTGCAGAGTAACGACGCCTTTAAAGAAATATCTCATGCTGTGGTTCATAGCTATATCTCTTCTGCAAAGGATGATTTTGTTTTATTTTATTTTTATATTAATAAATCATAATTAATCAAGTGCAGATGTCAATTATAAACCTTGTTAGCTAAATTACAAAAAACTACGCAAGGCTTAGCCTGATAAAAAAAAAAATCCAAGTAACTTTCAAAAATTACAAAATACTTATTTTGACAAATATCGAATAGCAACAAATATCGCGCGTATTTCTAATTTTGAAAGATAGCTGGATTATATCATGGGAAAGAACTTACGCGTCCAGAAAAAATCCAGCATCGCTCAAACATTTTACGCTGGCGTTTTTCGGCAAATAAGAGGTGAAATTGTCACAATGATGAAAAGTAGCCAAACCACCAGCAGAGCAACCAGAAAGCAAAGCCTGACCAGAATAAATAAAATCATGTAATAAAATTTTGGGCATAATTGCAATAAAAAGTCGTGTAATTTTCCAAAAAAAAAAAAGGAAAAATAGTGATCTCAAATTTTAATTCATTAAAAACACATGTATCCACATTTTCGACCAAACTCGCTGATGTAAAAATCAACTTTGCTTAGTGAGAATTAAATTCCGCATCGGTAGAATTTGGTCGAAAGTGTGGACACGTGTAATTTATTGGCAAATTTTCCAATTTCCAGTCACAAAATGACTATAATTGAGAAAAAATTATGGGACTTTAAAAAAAAAAATGATTTTTGCAAATTAGAATTTTCAATCTTTTGTCTTCATGCATAATCAAAAGCCAAATTATGAAATCACCGAATCTAATTATCATGCAATATTTTTTAAGAGTAATAAAATAAAACCAATACTAGTGTAACCCTTTTTCCATTTTTAGGAATAAAATATAACCTCTAAACTACAATATTAATATACCTTCTTTGCTTGCCCCAAGCCTTTTGGGAGAAGATCAAGAATTATTGCCCGCCAAATTCGTTGCCCTCTGAAATAAAGCAATGATGTCTGTGGTTCATATTCAAAATGAAAAAAAAAAAAAAAAAAAAAAAAAAAAAACCAAGTCAAGAGTAAGTACAACCTAATTTAGCTACACACTTTAATTAGTCCAAAAATTTTGAAATATGAAAGTAAAATGGCAAATACATGTATATAAATTATAATAATGACATTATATTACAAGAAAATAAATAAAAATAGAAATTACAGAAAATGAAGTTGTGGTGGACTTACTCCATTTCTATATGTAGCATCACCAGCAAATGAGGCACCATCACAGTATCTCAGCTTTACACGGTTCCAATTGTAAAAATCTGTCAATTTTCAATTGATTGAAATTTAATATTAAATGTAAATAAAAATTAATTAATTTTAGAACGTTCTATAGTAATTCATTATAAATTATAAATAATATGTAAGAGCAATTTAATTACACTTAGTAAGTATGTCGGCAAGATTTAGAATATACATAAAATAGTCAATATTTTGTCTGTGACTGAAAATGACGCCCATTGATCATTATTTTTTCGTCTTTTTTTCTTATTTTTTTAATATGATTTTATGGTGTACTTTTTGTATTTATATAATGCTATGTACATAGGCAGCATGGTCCTTCAAAGAGAATTATAGAGAAAAAAAAACTGTACGATTAGCTGTAAATGAAAAGATTGCTACAATGAAATTAAACAAGTGGGCACGCTGTCCGTATATAGACGTAAATAATAATAATAATAATAATAATAATAATAATAATAATAATAATAATAATAATAAAACATACCAGGATTTAATGAGGCATTGTTGCTTAAAATTCCAGAAAAGACCTCAACATTACTCATGTAACGAGTTGAGCCACGGCGAGTTGGGGCTCTCTCCAAGCAAGATTTTATGTCATTACACCACCCACCACCCTGCATGTTCATCATTCTCAAATATATAAAAGTTTAAAAAAAACTCAAATATATATTTAAAAAATAATTAATTACGTAACATTTAATTAATAAATGGTGTTTCGGTCACATTTGATAAAGACGTTAAAATTAGAAGATTTGACTCAATCCACAATATTGACCAGTCAAATCCTCTAACTGATATGCTTGGTAAACAAAGATTACAATTAGTTTTTTGCTTACACATATGAGCTTTTTGAAATGACAATTTTGTTCTCAAATTGCCAAAAAAAGAATTAGTTTACACACAAAAATCATTTTAGATAATAGTAATAATTATCAAAATTAAATTTAATATATTAAGATTTTAACAACTCAAATTTTTATAAATAATAATTTTTAAATAATAACTATTTTTCTTTAAAAGTTACTTTAAGAATATATTATAAATTTATGTTATTAATAAAAAAAATAACAACAATAAATTGTGCGACTGTTCACTTTTTTGTCATTTTACACGATCAAACAACTATCAACTCTCAAATATTATCAAATGTTATAGTCAAATCAACAAATGCAATCAATTATCAAATAACAAGTAATACAATCAGCTATCAGATATCAACAAATGCAATCATTTTTTTTTATATATAAATTTTGCGAAATTACTAATTTAAGAATATATATATATATATAGTACTTGAATTTACACACACCAGCTCAGCTCTAATCATCACAACTTTGATGTTTTGTTTTACAACGTCCTTGTTGTCTCGAGGTACATGTTATGTCGGTGAATCGTCTAACTGGGTAATAAAATAAATTATTTATTCTTTATCTAAACACGTGGTGTGTTTAAACTTAGTAATAAGTACTAACACAAATGAAACATCAGTCAATATTCTTGTTCTTTTTCGAGATTGCAAACAGCAAATCTTAATAAGTTTCCCAACTGTTATAACCGTGTTTCTCCAATTGTCACAAACTAGGATTGATTACAAAAATGTTCTAATTTTTGTGCAATTATTTTGTCAGAAGTGCATTATCATTTTGGGATTAAAATTGTATTATTGTATATAAAATTAGAAAGAGAAAAGAAAATTTCAGCTTTTGCCTCATAATTTTTTTCCCATTTACTTTGTCTTATGAATGGTGCGTTTTCTACCGTATGTATTCTTTTTCATAATTTGCCGGAAATTTATGTATGAAAAGACAATTTTGTCCTTCAATTATGCAAAATTTTCGATCTGGAAAATATTTAAAGTGGTAAAAATGTAAAAAACGCACAATTAAAAAGATAATGTATACGAAAGAAATTAAAAAAATAAAGTATCAAATTAAGTGGAATTTGAAAGACAAATTTTTTTTTCCAATCAGAAATTGCAAGCCAAAGTTATACAAAAAAAAAATGGAAAAAAAAAGTTTGTGGTGCCAAAAATATTGAACGAGATTCACTGTTTCAAATATTTCATCTCATGCATATTTCATACCTAAATTTGAAAAGAAATCGACTTTTTTTTTCCTTCAAATATAAAATTAAAATTATTATTAAAAGGTGTATTATTGAGTTGAGCCAAACTGACACATTGCATTGCATCAGGTTGTAATTAGAACCACACGCCTGATTGAGACAAAAGAGATGGCCATTTACGGCTCTTTTTGTAGCCTTTGTTCAAAATAAAGTTAGGCAAATATTAATGCACCTTTCTAGACTGATATTATCAAGAATCTGATAATTTTATGGAAAGGCAAATGATATATTATTATTTATAAAAAAAAAATAAAAAATCCACCAATTGATAAAGTGTGCGTGCACTCAAAGTCATAATTCATGAATGTAACTACTTTCATGACTTAAAATGAATTTACATTTATTACATTCATCCATATGTAACGAACAATTTATTAGTTTTGTGAGTCTTTTTGTCAAAATGTACCACTTCACGGCTTTAGAAGTAATAATTGTGCAAATCTCATAACAAAATTGATAAATCTAATTCTAGAAAACAAGATTTTTATTATAAATTATTTTTTTATTTTTTTTGAAGTATTCATTCTCAGCTTTTTAGCACCGTGTCTAAAATCAATTATAATTAAATACTACTACTATCAAACTGAAAGGTCTGACATGGCAGACCATTAATGGACAAAATTTACAAAACAAGAAACCTACAGGGGCCCACATTCATTCTTTTGCAGATGCAATTTCCCGTTTTGCCCCCACCAAAAGGTGATGATGTAACCACAAAGAGCTAAAAGTACCCCTTTTGCGTGGGGTCATTATTGGCAAACCGACTCTCGTGGTGTGATCACTCAAGAGTGGTCTAGTTCATCGAGATTTTTAATTTTGATGTTAAATTTTTGAGGTAATTAAAATTTGTAAAGGATAATAATTTTTTTATTTATTATAAGATTTAGATTTATTTATTTTTTATTGTAAATCTTAATTGTATTATATTTTATGTTAAATTACCTTTAAAATTTAAATGATTTTTTTTATTATAATTCATATTAATAAGGTTTATTTATTCAATTAAAATAGCCTGTCGAAAATAAATTTAACTAAATTTACACACCTAGAAGGATCTTTATTTATTTCCCATTTTACCCCCAAAAAAGCCCAAAATTACCTCAAATTGCAGAAGCCAATTGTGCGCCCCTGCTTCAAATCCTCTGTCCATATGATATGCCGGTAAGCTTCCGTCCAAGCAATCTATCCAGAAAAAAAATTATAATAAAAATTAATTCATTTTTTATTTTATTTTTTCAATTAAAAAAACAAATAAAGAAAAATAATACTAAAAAATATTTGGTGAAGATAATTAATTAATTAATACTCCAAAAGTACAGAATTTAGGGAGAATAACAGAACACTAGCTTCGCATTAATGGCGGATTTAACTAACATGCACCGGTCGACGGCGCGTTTCGGACGAGCGTCATCTTCACCAGTCGACGCGCCTGCGAGTTAATGCGCGCCGGCGCGCACGTTAGCAGCACCACCAGCAAGCTTAATGCAGCTTTCGTAATCGCGTTCATTTTCCACGGAGACGAAGATAAAATCTAGAGAGAGAGAGAAATAAAAACTACTCTTCGGATTTTTATTTTTTTTTTGTGACTTTGCAAGAATTAAATGGGATTTTGAAAAATAATTATTATAGAAAAAAATCTGAGTGTAATGTAAATAAATCTGTTTTAAGATTCTTTGATGAAATGTGTGTTACAGGGATAAGTATGTTTGGGAGCAAAGGAGGAAATCAAATCAATTGAATTTCTTGAATGACAAGTTGAAAATTGGAATTAATTGAATTTTCTGGAAATAGAAAATGAATTTTAAAAAAAAAAAAAGAGTTGGGAAATAATAAATTTCTGGAAATGGGATAAGGAAATAAATAAGGCAAGAAGCAGGGGCGGAAAGGAGGGAAAAGAAAACCTAGACAAGATTTGTATCAATTAAAATTATTATCACAATAATTTCCAATCATAAATCAAATCTATATTGTGAGGTTTTATGTGGTAATTATTTAAATAAAATCAAATCTAAACTTTTTACCCACGGATAATAATAATTATTTACCATATTGATTCTCAATCATGAGTCAAAAATAAATGTTTGGTTTTTTTTAAAATAAACTAATGTTTATGCACATGATAATTATCAGTGTAGTTAAAATAGAGATGAAATAGTATTTTGAAATTGAATATCTTGTCCAATTGTGGGGTAGGATTGTAAATAATTATTAGAAAATGATGGTGATGAGAAAAAATTAGATGGAAAAGTGGAATTTTGCTTGATGGTTAAGTGAGTAGCAAGTGATTGAGATGTGGGGTTTTTTAGGTGAGTTGTGTTTGCACTTTTTTTTTTTTTTTTTGGTTATGTTGTTAACCACTATTTTGTCATTTTGGTAAAAATTTATTACTCTTTTAGTTTCATTTCATCCGAAAATTTAAAAAAATAATTAATGATATAATTATAAATATCAAATATTATAATATCTTTTGTTAAAATATTGGAAGAGTAAAATAATAAATATAATAATAAAATAAGTAAAATAATATTTAATTTTTATTAGAAAGAAAAAATAACAAAAATATAAATATAATAGACATAATGAAATATGAAAATTTTAAAATTATGATCGATAAAAAGAGATGAGTAAAATAATTTTCTCATCATTTGCAATTAATTAGTATTATTTATTGAAAATCAAAATGTAATTATAACACACGCGCACTTATAAAATTTGACCTTGTACTGACTTAGATGAATAATTAAATATGTTATTATTGTAGCACTTGCGACTTTCACCAAATATGTTAAAACATTCAAAAGAAATACCAAAGAAAACGAAATATTCAAACTGATATGAACATCAGTCATATAAATGTTAGTCAAAGTCCAAGTTAGATGCATACCGGAAATTTTACGTGTTCATTAATGACCATCAAATGATTTTAGATGAATTTGGTAATATTATCACTTCCAAATCTAAATTTTCAACCTTTTTGTTCTTTATGAATCCTTTTTTTACTTGAATCATTAATTTTTAGATAAAAATTACAGCTTAGCAGATAAGTACTTTAAGAAATCCAAATAAGTGGTAGTAACAACACCACGTAAAATAGTCCATTACAACATTCAATTTCACAAAAAGTACTGAATGGATGGCATCTTTTAATTTAAAATGGTGTTTTATTTTTTATTCTACTTACTGATGATTTTCTCAGGTATAAACTTTATCTTATTAATTTTCAAATATAAATTGTGAAATTTATAAAAATGATACCTAAAATATTGAGAGAGAAAAATCAATTATTCATCACAAGAAAATTGTTGCAGATTGTAAATACACAAAATTTTATACTTGAAATTGTGTAATGTTTTTAATCTACTATGAGATGCATAATTCTTAACAACGATTGTACACAATAATCACATTCACATCCTCAAAATAATCACAATTTCAAACTGGCAGATCCAAAACATGTTAAATAGGACAAAACCATGTTAGCTGTTAGGTCATGATATATGAATTTCTCAACATTAATAAAGTGAATCAACAAGATCAGTCTGAACAATATTTCGAGACAAAAAGTTAGGTAAATAGCTATAATCATGTGCACCAGACCAAAATTACAACAGAAACATAACTAAAAAGTCACAAAAGGGACCGAAAAATTATACAGTGAGTGGTGAGTTTACATGTTAGATCTTGGAGACGAAAAGAGTAACGACGATCTGTAATCTTAAAGGGAATAAAATTGTGAATATAAATGTTCGCGGATATTGTAATACTCCTCGGATAAGGGGCCTTCGAGAATTATGTGCTGAATATTACCACCACCCTACACGAAACATGCCGAAAATGAAAATTTCAATAATTAAGGGGGAAAAATATATCAAGTCAGTCAAGAAATTAATGAATTTCATGGATACTGAAAAGAAAATACTGGAAATTTGACATCAACCAACCTTTTGGCTCGAATCTCCAACTTTCCGTAAGGTCACATACTCACCACAACGCAAGGCCCCGCCAGCGAATTCGACCTGATAAACAGATTATATATCGGTAATTGTTTGAGAATACGGTTAATTACACGGATAATTAAATAAATCAACTTTCAAAATTACATAAATACCACTGAGGTTTGATTTAGTTATAACTGAAGGGGCTAAATGCAATTAATTTTTATAAAATGTCTAATGAGATTTCGATTTTTTTTTTTTGCTCAGGTGAAATTGGCTCTTCGAAAAATCACTTTTTAAGCACTCGTCTAAATGATGAAATTCTGCCTGACACACACACACGGAAAAAAAAAAAAAAGAGAAAGAAGAAGAAAAAAAAAAGACGGGGTACAATAATTACCTGGATCCCTTTGCTTGCAAGGAATTGTTTGAAATCTGCCATTTTTAAATCACCAACCAAGACTGTCTTATGTGGTGGGGGAGGGTTTGAAAGAGGAAGCAAAGATAATGTGCCACTCTCTGTCTTGCCTACTTCAGCATCAACCCATGCTATTTCATAATCTCCAAGCTATACCAAAACAAATACACATTTCAGAAAATAATAATAATAATAATAAATATAAATAAAAATAAAAAGAAGGGAAAAGAAACATATCCATTCAATCATATACCATGACACGATAAAGATCGACAAACAATAGAGATACAAACCTTCTTAAACAGAATATTGCTCATTAGTTTCTCCGAAAGTTGAACCTACATTAAAAAAAAAAAAAGACAGTCCTGGATTACCGAGGTAAATTGTTAACAATATGGTTCAATAAGAATGTTCTGTGTTTCATGAAGCTTACTTTATAAGCACACAAATCTGACGTGACATCGATCGATTCTTCGATCTGAGGAGCATATACATGCGGGCAAACATTTTTCAAACAATGTTGCTTCAAATGCTCAGTGGCTTCTGCTGACCCATGCACCAAGACCTCAAGACACAGAAAACAATGTTAGTAAGCAATAGCAGTATGAACATGAAATAATACGTGGAAAAACATTTTAATGATGCTCACAAGCTTTAATGGGGCGACGTGGCCAAGAATCTTCTTGATTGAGCCGCCATCGGAACGGCCCTCAAAATCCATATAAACTAATGAACACTTCACATAGACCTGCATCACATCACCGCACATATATAAAATATTTCTTACGTGATCGATAATAACGTATGATATTTCCAAATATCCAGGATTGACATGCAGGGTACGATAATCCCTTGTTTGTAGCTTCTTACATGATCTATAATAACTATGTTATTTATAATGTTAGGTGCAAAAAAAAAAATTTATGTGATATATCGTTGTGACTAATAAATAATTAATTGCATAAAAAATTAAGGCAGTTAGACATACTGTTTGCTCAGAAGATACTACTTTTGACGGTGTTGTATCAAGTATCAGGCTGGCAGCTCCTTCGTCAAGTTTCCCGGTGAGGTCACCATCAACCTAAATACACGACCTTGTGAGATACATATATAGCACCAAAAAAAAAAATCAAAGCTACTTAAGAAAAAAGCATTTCTTAGAATTACTCAAGTATTTATTTATTTATCTATTTTTGAAACGTTCTTTGAACTAGGAATAGTCCAGAATGAAAAAAAAAAAAAGATTTTAAGATGCACAACTCAAGGTTTAACATAAAACAGAAACTTACTGGCATAAGTCCTTGGTCCATGTGCACATCCTTGTTCATATAATCATCAGGATTGATTACTTCGCCAAAATCATCCCATTCAGAGGAGTAATCATAGAAGGGGAACATGGGGCCCACACTAGATGAGGATGCAACGAATCCATCAATGAGGACATCCCGAAATGCTCCATGTTGCGAACCAGCAGCTGTGAGGATGTAAACAAAATTATAACATCAATACAACACATAAATGACATGGACTTATGGCATCACTTTTTAAACAAAGATACCATTTGAAGAAGGTTGTTTGATGCTAGCATCAATAATCATCGGGTCGTCTGCAGCAAGCTCGGCACCAAGAGAAGCTTTTGCTTCCTCCTCTTTGATGAGAGAAGCTTTAAGAGCTTCTTCTTTTCGTTTCCGATTTTGCTCTTCTTCATAAGCAGCCAACTCCTCGCCAACCAACGGGATCCTCTTTGACATGGTAACTTTTACTGCTTTTGGAGGAGGATCTGACTGAAGCATTCGTGCCAGTGTGCCAAACTAAAAATAAAAAAATATTGAAAGCCAATAAGAAGTTATTTAATAATAAATGGCCTTTAAGGCAAGCCCATCAGATCTTAAACAAGCATCGAGAGGATAAAAAATATAAATGTAAGTAAAACACATTGATTAAGAAAATTAATGATGATATCATCTTCGATTACGATATCTGAATTAGAAAATACTGTTAATACACAAGCAGATTCATCAATATGAAACAAAACGAAACAAACCTGGCCTCTCTCAGTAAAAAGTACAAGGTTCTTCGAGTCAGCAGCCCATTCAACGAAAATATCATGAGAAAATCCAACCTCTAAACTTCCCATGGATGCTAAGACAATCTGATCAAAATTGCTAATATAGTTCGTAAATAAGGAATACCAACAGAGTCATGACATAAATGATCTCATAATGAGATCAGGCATCCTAACCTTTGGGCCATCAGGAATTTCTTCAAGCTCACGCTTGCTGATCAGTAGTCTTACATGTCTGCAAAACAAATTCACATCATCCTTAATGAGAACCTATTATAATTTTTTTATTTTTTTTATAATTTTTATTCGAATACATAACAGGGCACAAATAGCAAAACAGTATGTGAGGAGTGGTATTGAAAAGACTATTTTTCATTTTTTGCCGTTGCTGTGTCTAAATTAAAAAAGGGAAAAAAATCCTACTTCAAAAGAAAAGCATTGTCACGTGTGTGCTCGAAGGATTTTGCTATTGAGTCGCTCATCCACTCAAGAAAACTCTTGGCATAATCAATCGTGCTTGATGAAACATATGTCAGGAAGAAGATAGGATACGTCAATTGTCGCTGCTCCCAGTACTGCAAGTTTTATTTGCAAGTGAACATTAATAATGGATGAACAATCATCTGGAAAAAAAAACTAAAAAGAATTAAAAAATTGTCAGTAAGGTCCACTTACCTGTTCCAGTATTAAAAGTAGCTCCAACACTCGACCAGCAGTATCTACTGGAACTAATATCTTTCCATCCGATCTCAATGTCTTCACTATGGCATCTAAAACAAACAAGAACAAGAAAAAAGATTTTTTAAATAAAAATCTATAAATTCATCAATTTAATATGCTCCGACTGGATCCCGATTCCAAAGAGAGTGAAATTTGAAAATAAAAGGCAAACTTTCGGGAAACCAACTCGTTTCTACAACCAATAATAAAAATTCTGAATGAAATATACATAAAAAAAAGAAGAATAATTTAAAAAACAATAGAGTAATATTCCACTCATAAAATGTAATTATTACCTAAAAATTGTTGGTCTTTTTGTCGTCTCGGAGGCTGATTACTCAGTAAAGCATTGAATGCATCTGTTATCAGAACAGCAGGGCGCACAAAAGACTCTAAAACTGTTCCATTCAAATGCCTGATTGAAACAAGAGCAGAATTAATTTATTTCCCATCCATAAACGGATGAACACTAGAACTAACCAACTTATATGCAGTCATAAGACAACCTTTCTTTCCGATGATTGAAGTCAACAGCGTATATAACATCCTCGCCGTCTTTTGTTACCTTCCAAACTGTGCCCCCTAAAAGGTGGCCAGCTGCATGGGGAGCAATCACGATTCCTTCTCCTTTTCCTAGTGTTAGTTAGGACAAGAAAAGCATAAGATGAATGTCGAAGGATAAAAATTAATATATTAGTCACACACAAAATAATGTTGGGTCAACTTCTAAAGGCAAAGCAAAAGGAAAAAAAAAACAAAAAAACTTACCAGACATATAATAATTCTGAGAGTAGGTCAATCGGGTAATACTTTGAAAAGCAGAATCAATATCATCCAGAGTAAACAAATCAAACTCAGACACTTGCTGCAAAAAGCGGATACCATTAAATAACTAAACAGCATTCATAAAAGGGTGACACTCTTAAACAAACGAGCGGTGTAAACCAATGTCAAATTTATCTTCTCACGGGCATTCCAATACAATGGGTTAAAAGAGACATTATATTATGTGTTCCATATAAAACTCGGTTCGTGTAAGTGAAGAATCACTTCCAGAGGTCTGCTTTATTCAAGAATTACACAGTAGCTCAAAGGAACCAAAATTGAAACCAAAGTTTCACCTTTCTAGACAGATAATGATCGTACATGGTAAGGAGGCCCAATCTGTAAACAGGTTCAGTTGCGAAAACCGGAGCAGAAAGTCCAAGTTGCTTCATTGCATAGGGTAAAGCTCCAAGGTGAAGTGTGTCCGGATGTGATAGCAAAACAGCGTCCACAGTTGAAGCCACCCTGATCAGCACAGCCAACTAGTAACTATTTCGCTAACAAATTCCTTTCTTGATTTTGGGAATGAAATAACCATTGTTCATGTACCAATAACTTTTTTTTTTTTTATAAATTATTTCATGATTCTCAAATTTTGAGGGAAAATAAATCATGACTTGCAGTCTAAAGGTGCTTTGCAAACCACATACAAACACATTTCACACACACTGCACACATACATTTAAGAAAATTATTTTTCTATTGTTTCTTAAATAACAATTAAGAAAAAATTAAAATTGGAAATGAATTTGGAATCTTCACAAATCCACATTACTCCCAAACAAGAAATATCAAATGAATGTACTCAAATCCTAAAATCCAAACATAACTTAAAATTTTCTTCTTCTTCTTTTTTTCCACCCGAAGCTGAAAATCACTTTTCTTTAGTGATTGCAAGCACTCCTAAGTATCACAGACTCAATTGAACTTAAACAGAATATCTAGGCGGCAGGCTGTTAACTGACTGGTAGTAGGTTCAAATCCTAATCGGGGACTAAATGCACTATTTTAACCTAAAGAAATAGAATTGAGTGGAAATTAAGCTCACCTGGAAAGAGGTTCAATAAGAGATGTATCAAAATGGTCATTCCAGCCACAGTCTATGAGGAAATTGAAGCCGTCGATTGAGACCAAGTACGAAAGCGGATTCTCGTTGTACACTCCACACAGTGGCTTAACCTGCACCGATGTCCCCATTTATCTCAACTTGAATTTTCTTCTTCTGCTCGGGGACTTGTGGTGGCTCAACGGCGGAGCTCCGGCGAGTGAGGAATTTATCTAAGAGAAAATTGGAGGGTTTTAGAAACCAAACATATGCTCGAACGACCCGTCGGACTTAAAAGGGCCCGAATTGGGTTCAGGAAGTGTAAATTCGTACCGGGTCGGGTCAATAAAATTCTCGAATATTGCACTTTTGGTCAACAGTATTGAGACTTCGCCACCACTTGGTCGAAAAAACCTTAAAAGGAACTTTTTTTTTTGTGTGTGTTAATATTATTTTTATTATTATTTAATATGCGAAGAAATAAATAAATAGAGAGATAGAGATTGAAAGAAATAACTAAAAGATCCACACTTGATAAATTATATATCGAATCCCCACTACGTACATGACGTTAAGTTCATACGTTCGTAAATACTTCTTTATACACCACTTTATTGGTCATGTTCGATCCCGAATCGTCATCACCACGAACTAATATCTTCAACCTCTTTCAATAGGTGACACGCGACACGGCAACATATAACTGACCATGACTGAACACGGGATTCTTCAGATAAAGGCCGATGTTTAAGAGTGATTGACCCTGACTCTTATTTATCGTCATCGCATATGAAATCATGAGCGGGAATTGCATTCTTTGAAACTTGAAAGATATCCTAATGTCGGAAGGCGTTAGACTCATTCAGGGAAGCAACACTTTTTCTCCCGCCTTTGCACCGGTTAGAATTTTGCATTCAAGGACATGAGTGAAATTCTATCACCAGTCATGTGTCTTTTCGACTCAATAGTTACATTCTCATTTGGTATAGAGGAGCCTATAAGAATTGTCGGATAGCCATTAGTTCCGATAAATAAAATAAGACAAACATCGGTCTTAGGCGTACATTAACATAACTACATATAAATCATTGAATTCAATGTGTTGAGATATATACAATCGTGCGAGCAATTTAGCCTCAAATCCGTTAAATAAGTCGTATTTTCAATTGCGCTCGCGCTTGATAGCACTCTTGAGGTCATGCACGGGCATGTATTCTCAGACAAATTCACACTGCCTGTGACAATCATATTGTTAGAGAACAAATTATAAATATTTAGATAAATTAAATCATAATTTTGAATAGTAGCAATTTGACCAACAAATCATAACTACATAAGGAAATGAATATAAAGACAAAAAAAAGTTAAATTAAATTAATAAAAATAATTAAACTTTGAACTTATAATCTTAAATTTATACATTCTCGAATATAAAGTAAAAATTGATTTCCAATATAAATAAAATAAAATAAAATAACAAACTAACTCTCTAGGTTATCTACATATATATAGAAAATAAAGTCAATAATTAAATAGTTAAAAAATATTTACATTGAGTTAATACTAACACATCTTTCAATTAAATATTAAAATATATTAATAGATATAAATAATCAAATCTACAAATAAAATTAAATTAATCTACTTGCAATAGAATTGGAAATTAAATATCAAAATATATACATTAACGAATAATTAACTTAATTCTAACCAACACAATGGCTAGAATATATTTAAAAACATCATAATATAATTTTAAGATTTATATAAATAAATAAAATAAAATTTTAAGTTTTAATTAATAATTCAATACATTTTAAATGATTAAATCCAAACCAAGAATAATTGAATCTGAGTTCAAATTAAAATCCACATAAGCTCACTATCCTGATATTATAGTGCAATTAAACTAACATAATATTATAATAAGATATGATTCTAATATCTTATTTTAGTTCAAAATTAATAAAATGTACACAAATACACAAATACACATACATCCTTTCTGTATATGCATAAAAAATGAATAATTATATTATTCGAATACCTTATTTCAATTGAAAATTGTAAAAAAAAAAATCATAAGAAATATCCAAGATTATTATTCTAATATCTTATGTCAATTAAGAATTAGTAAATTATATATATACTACACACACACATACATTTTGAAATCTAAAAACTGAAATCTATATAATAACGCATAATTCTTTTATTTTAAAATCGACCATTAAAATTTATTTAAAACATCATAATATAATTTTAAATTTAAAATAATTAAAATAATTTAGAAGTATTTTTTTTACTTGGATTAATAATTAAAAATAATCAAATCCAACCCAAAAGAATAATTATTTTGAGTCCAAATAAACCCAGGAGCCCAATAATAAAGTTCAATTCGAATTCTTCCCAAGCCCAATATGCAAACCGGATCAGAGCCCATATACCGACCCACCCAACATCGTACGGTCAGGATTTAATACACTTCATCTAACGGCCACGATCAGACCAGACAAATAAACCCTAGGTATAAATAGTCTAACCCTAAAATTTTGGCCACCCAACCTCATTTCTCCCATCAACCCTAACCCTACTCTCCGCTCCGCTGATATTCTCGGAAATCCTCTCCGCCACTCTGATCAAACCAAAATCCACCGCTCCGATCCCTAGCCACACCGCAAACACTCAACACCGTAATCCATCTACGCCACTACTTCACCATCTCATCTATCTTCTTTTTTTCACCAGAAATGCTCCACCGCTCATGTCCAGAAATACTGTCTGCTCCACTCCGCTGCTCATCCCGGCGGCCTGCTTCACTCCGCCGCTCAAACACAGAAACTCAAAACTTTCCAAGGCCACTACATAAGGTACATGTTCTTGAACCATTTTCACTTTTTCAAACACAATTCACTAATCACTTTTTACCGATCTTGAACAAAATCACTCATTTGTTTAATTATTTTTCAAAATAATTTTCGATCTGTGTAAAATTAGTCATTAATTAATTTTTGATATGGGTCAAAATCAGTCAATATTATTAGATCTATTCAAAATTCCTACAGACCTGATCCAAAATAAGTATATCAGGTTGGATCTATTACAAAAATATTTTGATATAGTTCAAAGTCAGTCTCTGGTGTTAGATCTACTACATATATATTTCAATCTAGTGTAATAAAACATTTTTCGATCCAGTGTGATAACACATTAGATCTAGAATAGTAATTTTTTGTAATCTAATGTTTTTCTATTTTTTTTTTTATTTTGATTTCGTTCAAGGTTCTATTTACGAAAGAAGGGTTGCCGGCGATTGATCCAGTCGAACATTCTAATCTTAAAGGATGCGCCCAAAAAATAAAAAGAAGGATCCGGAGAGATTTTCATTTAACACAGGTAAAAGCAACAGTTTAAAACCTGATTTCATTTACATGCACTTATGTATGAAAATCTTGATTGATATACAAATTAAATAATAATAATAAAAACGCATGCAAAATATTTTCATACATTACATCTTTGTTTATTTTAAAAGTTGCTACTGCAATTATCACTTTCAATAACTTATCATTTTTTTAAATTGAAAAAAGAATAAATAAAATGTCAGGTTGTTGAATGTATAATTATCTGTAGGGTTTGTTTTATTTTAAAATTGTGCAGGTATGAGTCTTTGTCTGCTTGCTGTTTGATTAGCTTAAGTGACCGCCCGTCGTCAAGCGTCAAATTAAATATTTATTTTCCTCAGCTTCTCTCCACTAACTAGTAGTAGTGATAAGTAAGGGTCGTACCCACGAGGAGTGTGGTTAGATTGTGATGATTTGTATTTTATTAAACTAAAAATAATTGGGAGAAGAATTGTGAACTAATTTAACTAACGAAATAAATACTAAAGAAACACGAGAAAGAAAATGATTAACGAAGAGTTCAATAATAATAAAGGCCTAGTTCTAGTTCAGTTTCCACCATCGATTCACTCATTTAACCAACCACAATATCATAATCTATTCACCACATGCGACTAAAAACCCTAAGTAGCAATAAGCTCTGCTACTCGAATTTGCCCTTACTGTTTACTCAATTAAAATAAGCTCTTTAATTGATTTTAATTATTGAATAACCTAGAATAAGCTCTCTAGGTTCAACCCAACAACAACATTAATAATTAGGCAAATAGATTAACCTAGGCAATAAACGCATAAGCTCGGTTCATTCAACCTATGTTGTGTTGTCCCTAACGATTAACAATCATTAGTTGCTTCAGAGAAATAGTAATTACGACAATTACACGGGAAGCAATCCTATTTCTAGCAATAGATAACCAATCCCTAATCTAGGTGATCAAGCCAAATTAAGAATTAAACAATCATAAATTGAGAACAGAACAACACAAACAATCGCATATGATGAACGAAAAACAATATTGCATAAATCAATTAAACATAGTTTCACGAGGGTTTCAACATCCCCAGAACTAGATAATAAGTTTACTCACTCATGGAGTTAAGAAAATAAAATAAAAGGTTCAGATAAACAAACATAATCCTTTATAAAGTAGGAGAAACGATGTGTTGAACTTGAATCTTGCGTCTTGGAACGTCAATCTTCAAGTTCTCTCGCGTATGGATGATTTGGGACTGATTGGAACGTCAATCTTCAAGTTCCCTAGACGATACAGCATTCTCTTTGTGTAAAATTCGGTGCATACACATGGAAGGACTTATCCCTCGCAAGTCCGCTATGGTCCACCCGATTGCTTGCTTGTTATCCTTGAGTACTTGTCGCAGTGACGCCTCTTGGAAGTTGTCTAAGTGAGATGAAATGATCACAGGCAGTGTTTCGTTATCGCCCAAGAAAATATACTTTAAGTGCTCCGGTAGGGCCTTGAGTTCGAGCTCTGGTGCCTTGACTGTAGATGGTACGGCTTTCTCGTGCGACTCGGGGAGTTTGATGAAATTCACATCTTCGTTTCTTGGTTTTGAGCTAAGTGTGTGCAAGGCCGACATTATCTCTTGTACGTCGTCTTCCCAAGTTGGCTCAGTTAGAGGGTAACTCAAAAGTAACGAGTCCTCCCCCAAACTTTGTGTGATCGTCGTCTCGAGCTCATCTTATTTGTGCATTTCGAGAAATTCCTGCGCTAGAGAGTCAAAACAATCAAGTGCAAAAATAGAGTTGTCGCAGTCAGGAAATCTCATAGCATCAAAAATATTGAATTGACAAATGTGACCGTCAAATTCCATTGTTAAAGTGCCTTGAGTAACGTCGATCTTTGTCTGAGCAGTGTTAAAAAATGGTCGCCCCAATAAGATAGGTGGCGATTTTAATGCGGACTCATTTATGCTCAACACATAGAAATCGGTTGGGAAAATCAACTCGTCCACCTTCACGAGGACATCTTCAACAACACCATCAGGGTAGGCAGTGCTTCGATCGGCAAGTTGGATCACTACCCCAGTTTTCTTCAATGGTCCAACTTTCAAACAATCAAGAATGGTGCGTGGCATGACGTTTATTGACGCCCCCAAATCCAGCATGGCTCGCTCAAGTCGCATGTCTCCAATCGTGCATGGAATGAAAAATATGCCCGGGTCATTCCGCTTTTGTGGCAAGCTCTTTTGGAAAACAGCCAACACGTTAGCTCCCATTAGGACTTTTTCATCTCCTTTCAACCTTCTTTTGTTGGTGCATAAGTCCTTGAGGAATTTGGCGTAACGAGGAATTTGTTTGATCGCATCGGCAAGTGGGATTGTAATCTCCACTTTCTTGAAAATGTCTCGTATGTGCCTCTCTGTGTCTTCCTTAGCTTGGCGCTTGACTCTTGATGGGAATGGAAGTGGATCGGTCCTAGGAGGGGAAACAATGGGGTTATTAAAATTATTAGAAGGTTTTGGATTACCCTTGTCAACACGTTTTAGCTTCGTATCTTCTTCCTCCGGTTTGTCTTTATTTTCCAGCTCTAGCACTGGATTGGCCGGTCCTTCCACTTTCTTGCCACTTCGCATTGTTATGGCGCTCACATTCTTCAGATTTACCTCGGTTTGAGGTGGCAGTCGGCCGCCGCCTTGCGCTTCCAATTGGGTTATGTGCACACATTTGACTCATTTGCATCTCCAAGTTTTTTATGGATGCCTTGGTCTCTTGTTGAAATTTGGCGGTCTCTTGTTGAAATTGGGCGAAACTTGTTGCCATTAATTTCACCATCTCTGCCAGTGATGATGATGATTTTTCCCCTTGTTGTCGGGTTTGGTATTGGTTCGGAAAGTTTTGCCCCCTTTGTTGAGCTTGAGAGGGCCCTTGATCTTGACCTCCTTGCTGGTCCCTCCATCTAAAACTGGGGTGATCGCCCCATCGCGGATTGAAGGTGTGGGGGTACGAATCGTACTTTCTCCCTTGCCCATTTCCGGTTCCTAACGCATTCATGTGCGCCTCACGTACTGTGTAAAAATGTGGACAGTCATCAGTAACGTGCTCTACTGTTTCGCATAAGCCGCATGGTCGAAACTTTGGGGCTCCTCCTGCACTTATCATGGCCTTCAATTCAATTAAATGGGCCTTCAATGAATCATTACCCATCTCGTTTACCGGTTTCAATGAAGGATCACGGCTGCCGAATTGTTGGGAATTGGCCGCCATGTTCGATATTAGTCCTTTGCTGCCGTCGGTGTCTTTTCCATCAAGGTGCCTCCACTAGCAGCATCAATCATGTTTCGATCAGTGAGACACAATCCCTCGTAGAAGTATTGGATCAAAAGTTGCTCGCCCATTTGGTGTTGAGGGCAACTCGCAACAAGCCTCTTGAATCGTTCCCAGTACTCGTGCAATGTTTCTCCTTGCGCCTGCCTAGCCGAACAAATGTCCTTTCGAAGATTTGCCACTCGTGATGCGGGGAAGTACCTCTGCAAAAATGTTTTCTCCATAGCCCCCCACGTAGTGATGGATCCCGAAGGTAGGTAGTAAAGCCAGTCCTTGGCTAGGTCTTTTAATGAAAAGGGGAATGCCCTTAGCTTGATTTGCTCGTCCGTGATTCCAGTGGGTTTCATGCTTGTGCAAATGACATGGAACTCTTTCAAGTGTTTGTGTGGATCCTCGCCAGTGAGTCCATGGAATAAAGGTAGGTGATGGATTAGTCCGGACCGTAGCTCAAATGTAGCATCGTTCACCGTTGGAAAAGTGATGCACAATGGTTGTTGAGGAAGGTCGGGATTTGCCAACTCCTTCAACGTTCGTTCTGCTTGAACAGCCATCGTCTCGTTTTCTCGTTCTTCGATCTTGCTTGAAGAATCCTCGTATATGTAGTTGGGTAGTACCTGCTCTAAGCTTGGAGCCTCCTTCTTCTTCTTCAACTCACGACCTCTCTTGTTGATTTCCGAATAATAATGCAAATTCTTCTTCCCGGATGATCTCAAGTTCATTCACCTAAGAAAACAATCAACAGAAGTTCAAATTGTTCCAAAACAAAAACAAAAATAAAATAAAAATAAAATACTAAAATCACAATTTACACTCCCCGGCAACGGCGCCAAAATTTGACCGCCCTTCGTCAAGCGTCAAATTAAATATTTATTTTTCTCAGCTTCTCTCCACTAACTAGTAGTAGTGATAAGTAAGGATCGTACCCACGAGGAGTGTGGTTAGATTGTGATGATTTGTATTTTATTAAACTAAAAATAATTGGGAGAAGAATTGTGAACTAATTTAACTAACGATCTTCATTTCTCTACTTCTTTGTGAGTCATCCTTCGATAAATATGGCACCAAATGCTGCAAAATAGAGAAGAAATATACGATTGGTGCTTGATTGCTCATAATAACAATTATGCGAGAAATAAGCATATATGATAATATTAACCACATAAAATCACCAGAATTAAACCGTCAATTAGCGTGTAATTTCTCGCTTATCATTAAGCACTGAACAGAATAAATTATGGAGCATACTAAAATGTGTTTTGTTTTTAATAAGAATATGTGTGATAAATCCTTAATTACTGCAATTAAATGTCTTCTTATTTACTATAGTTGCATGTTCAACTTTGTATGAAACTATTGTTGGTGCTTTTTCTTTAATGATTAAATAAGCAAAACACTTATGAGAAGTCTTTTACTTTTAAACATAGATGATTGCTTCTTAAGTTATATGTAGTGTGTTATCTTATAGTATTATGCATACTGTTTGATATATGGGTTGTTTATGCCATGAAGGGATTTTTATACAACCACTGAAACTCTAATTTGTAATATGTTGATATCTGAGTTGTTTTTATAAAACAGTGTATTATACCAAACAATCTATGTTCAGCACATAGTAAACTTTTTTATTCTGTTTTGAGTATGATTGCAAATGTTTTGTGTTTTTTCTTCAATGATTGGCTGAGCAGTACAATTTTGAAGTTTTAAGTCTTTAAACAAAGATGATTGCTTGTTGATTTATATGGAGTGTTTTCTAATACAGTGTTATGCATTCTATTTGATCTACATGGCAGGGTTTTTTATGTAACCACTGAAAACCTAATCTGTTATCTGTTGATATACGGGTTGTTTTTATAAAGCAATGTATTATATATAAAAACAATTTATGCTCAGCAAATAATGCCAAATTCGATTTTGTTGGGCCTTTATTTTAATTTATTTCCTTACTTTATTTTTTTTATCTTCCTTATTTGGGGCCTGTAATTAATTTATTTAATTTGTTTTCTTGCTTTGTTTTTTTATTTTCTTCTTATTTATTCGAGGCCTGTAAATAATTTATTTAATTTGTTTCCTTGATTTTTTTTTCTTCTAATTTCATTCAGTTAAAAATTTTATTTAATTTTTTTAATTCTTCAAATCTTAGTTAAATGCATCAAACAATATTTATAACAAACAGGAAATATTAACATATGGTAACAATCGAATATTCTTATGGATATAAATTAAAGTCATTAAAAAAAAATACGATAACAAATAGAAAAATAAAAATTTTGTTTTCCTAATTTATTGGCGTAAAATTCGAAATTCGTATGGCTATACACAAAAATCAGCCGAGAATTTAAATTGTGTTGAAAAGTCAACAATGGTAGTTGGGATATTTAAATTAA
>BMAC01000093.1:1197106-1234538 GCA_014905375.1 Phtheirospermum japonicum
AAATAAATACTAAAGAAACACGAGAAAGAAAATGATTAACGAAGAGTTAAATAATAATAAAGGCCTAGTTCTAGTTCAGTTCCACCATCGATTCACTCATTTAACCAACCACAATATCATAATCCATTCATCACATGCGACTAAAAATCCTAAGTAGCAATAAGCTCTGCTACTCGAATTTGCCCTTACTGTTTACTCAATTAAAATAAACTCTTTAATTGATTCTAATTATTGAATAACCTAGAATAAGCTATCTAGGTTCAACCCAACAACAACATTAATAATTAGGCAAATAGATTAATCTAGGCAAAAAAAAAAAAAACAGTTGAAAAGTCAACAAAAGGGAAAAATAGTACATAACTTAGCTCCAACATATGAGAAAAAATCTTAAGCCGGACAAACACAATGAGAAAAAATCGGACAGAAGGGAAAAATAGTACATAATAACTTAGCTCCAACATATGTGCTTGGATTGCCTCATTGAAAATCTTATCGGGAAAAAATCGTGGGACAAAACCGTGACAAGGGAAAAAAAGTACAGACATGTAACCTCCCCCTCAAGTCAACAAGGATAGTCATTTGCATAAGTCTCGTAGGTGTTGCATCCCAATATTGCGAACATATTTCCTGAAAATCCCATTCAAGGTGAAAAATGGGGTTGATGGCGGTTAGCTAAAAAGGGTAGTGGGGTGCACCTTCGTAAATAGATATGCCACATTATCATTTGGTCTTACATATTAAATATTGATATTCCTAACCTTTTCGAGTTCCTGGGTATACGAGAAGATTTTTTTTTTATTCCTTGACTTAAGCAATACACGCGGCGTTGTTTTCAAGTATTATTATTGGTTCTTCATTCACTACTAGTTCACTAGTTTCTTGGATATGTTGAGTCATAGATCTATGCCATACATATTCTCTACTTGCTTCATGGAATGCAATAATCTCAGCATAATTTGAAGATGTGAAAACTATTGTTTGCTTTTGGGAACGTCGGAAAATTGTAGTACCGCCGATCGTGAAGACATAACCGGATTGTGGTTAGACGTTATGAGAATCTGATAAATAACCTGCATCTGCGAACTAGTTAACTCATGTTTTGAGTTTATGTGATATAATGCCCCAAATCAGTTGTTCCTCGAAGATAATAAAATGTGTTTAATCTCATTACAGTATTTTCGTGTTGGAGTTGAACTGTACCTTGCCAATAAATTAGTAGAAGATGATATACCTGGTCGGGTATAATTAGTAAGATAAATAAAAATTCCAATTGTATTCAAATATGGTACTTCAGGACCAAGAAGTATTTCATTATCTTCATAAGGATGAAATGAGTTTCTTTCAATATTCAACGATATGTTAACTGTTGGGTAAATAAGAGGATTTGCCTAATCCATATCAAATCGCCTCAAAACCCTTTTTGTATAATTTGATTGGTGTATAAATATCTCACCATGCAAGTGTTCTATTTGTAAGTCAAGATAGTATTCGGTGTGACCGAGGTTCTTCACCTCAAATTTTCCTTTCAAGTAGTTAGTTGCATCTTGTATTTCTTTAGGAGTTCAGGTGATGCTTAAATCATCAATATAGATAGTGATAATGGCGAATTCGATTATTATTTTCTTAATAAGAATGTATGGGCATAAATAATTACTTACGTATCCATCTTTCAACAAGAGCTCACTTATACAACTATACCATATACGTCGAGAATGCTTTAGTCCTTATAACGATCGTTGTGGTTTAATTGTGCATAATTCTTTAGACTTTGATTTTAGCATTGTAGTATTTCAAATCATCCAGGGATTTTCATAAAAATATTATTATCTAATGATATGTATAAATAAGTTGTATAACATCCAGAAGACGCATCTTCATAACATGTGAATAAGTTTCTTCACAATCAACTCCAGGTCTCTGGAAAAATAATTATGCAACAAGAGGAGCTTTATATCATGTAATCTTGTCATTCTCATTCTTCTTTCGAACAAAAACACCCAATGTGTTTTACAGTTTTAGATTGAATAACAATAGGACTAAACACTGTTCATTTACTTAGTGATTATAATTCAATTTGCATGTCTTCTTTCCATTTTATCCAGTCTTTTCTCTTTTGACATTTAGATACGGTTTTAGTTCTGGATTCTCAATTTCATATTCAATTTATACATTGTGGAATAGCAAAATATACATCAACATACTTTATCTCATCTCGGTTCCATATTTTTCCACGATGGATGTAATTAATTGAAATCTCGTGATTTTCTTTATGTTCGTGACATTCATTGATTTTATGGGATTATTGATTTATTTGCTCTTGTGTTTCCTCCATAATCCATTCATTTTGTTTGGTTTCGTTACATTCTCCAACCTCACTTTTCTTAAGAGGGTTCTTATCTTTGGAATTAATTGGTCGTCCATGCTTTCGACGTGACTTAGAGTCTAGTATACCTTCTTTTTATTGCCCTTTTGGAATCTCTACTCGTGTTGGTGCATTTACAACAACTACATGTGATTTTGTTACTCTATGTATAGTTGTGAATGCATCTGGTAACTTATTTGCTTAAGTTTGTAAGTTTACAATCTCTTAAACTTATTGTTCACATTGCTTGGTGGGATGATAAAGGTGAAATAATGATGTTTTATACCAAGTAACATCATTTGCCACTCATTTTAATTCTTCACCTAAATGTGGGAATTTATCTTATGTGAATTGGCAATCAGTAAAATGAGTCGTGAATATGTCACATGTTCTTGGTTCGAGGTACTTAACCGTGGAAGGTGA
Source organism: Phtheirospermum japonicum (assembly GCA_014905375.1). NCBI lineage: Eukaryota > Viridiplantae > Streptophyta > Magnoliopsida > Lamiales > Orobanchaceae > Phtheirospermum > Phtheirospermum japonicum. Next base: position 1,199,892 of record BMAC01000093.1, read on the forward strand.
CTCATATCCAGTGTAAATTCTCATCCTCCTTTTGTGGTATCATTATGTATGGTGTGTTGGAGATATGGGTACATATATGTAACGACCAAAATTTTATTTTCTTATAATATTAAGCCCAATATTTTTTTTATTTATTTCAAGTCCGAAGCCTATTATTCAAAATCAATTACATTATTTTCAATTTATATTTAAAAAAAAAAACTAAAGCCCAAATTTAAAAATCTTATTTGATTTACCAAAGCCCAAATCAAAACCCAACAACCATAAAGTCCGGTTTTACCAACTACAACCCTAACTTTTCAAATTTAAAACCATCCTTCGTTTATAAAAAAATCAAAGCCATCTTCAATTATTTTTTTTATAAACAAATCTAAGCCATCTTCAGTTTTTTTTCATACGGCCATAAGCAACAGGTAACAAGATCAATCTTGTTTTTCTATGATTCTCAAAGAACAACGATTCATCATCAAAATCTTTCTCCAAACCAAAATCACCGCCCCAAACACGTCAGCCAGGCCCGGTTACTCCCAGCCGATTCTCCACCCCCAGCCACGTCAAACTACCACTGTCCTTCTAGTCAAACCCGGCAGATTTGGGTTGAACCCAAAAACGAGAACCATCAACTCACGATCCCGAAGCTCGACCAAATCCCACCGCCCTGCTCGGCAATACCTGCCACCACCACGCTGACACCGCCCGATCGGACGATTCAGAATTTGAGAGATAGTTTGTAGACCGCTGCCGATTTCTTCAAAGCCAAACATGTGACCCAATTCAAAAAGGCCCGGATCGCCACCGATCAACCGCCAATTTCCAGTCACCCCGAGTCGTCGAACCAGCCACTTACGGTCAAACCTCGGAGAGGCCACCACGACCACAACACGTTTTCAGGCCAAAACCACAGCCCAATCTCCAGTCACCACACCGTCGAACTTCCCAGGCACCAACAGTCCCGAAACCATTGTCTCGCTGCCCTCGCCGTATTTCTGGTCACTGCCGAAGCCAAGATTGCCGCAGCCACCAAATACCCCAAACCAAACCATCAAGTCGACCACCAGATCCACCCCCACGTTGAACCACTGTCGTCCCAATAGCCATGGCAAACCGCTACCACAGCCCCAATCGGACCCCTGTCCAACCAAGTTCAGAGTCAGCCAATCCACCAGAACAAGCCACAAACCCGCGAGCCAACCGATCATCGCCAGAAATCCCCGCAACCGAAACCCGAGTCGTGGCCGCATCACCCATCGCTACCCCCAACCAAACCGGAAAATCCACGAGAACAAGCTTAAAGCCACCCCACATTTGAATCGCCGCCGCAGTGGTGCCTACGCACAACCGCCGTCCAATTTTAAATTGCCACCCAGCGGCCCCACGCAGGCGAGTTGCCTCACCCGCCGAACGCTGCTGCCCGATTTGCCCATCGCCATGTGCAGCTGCGTGACATTGTCTCCGGAAGACGCCACCGACTCGTCAGTCCTTTCAGTCGCCGGTGATGATCGGGGAAGGAAGAAGTGCAGCGGCCGATTTTTGATTTGGGGAAAGAGAAAAAGAGGAGAGACGGGGCTAATGAATTGGGGATGGGTTTTTTATTGTATACCCAGCCTTTTCCGAAATATTACCATTTAGCCCCAGAAACTTTTACCCTTGTTCAATTGACCCCCAAAACTGTTGATCCTATTCGATTGAGCCACCAATTTAAGCAAAACCTCAATTTTCATCCCCAAAACTTATCAGAAACTCCCACTCCAGCCCACAGAACTTTTAAATTATCTTATTTCCAGCCCTCCAACTTCATGAACATTACCAAAAAACATCCATATCTATCATTTTATTTAAATTCCATGACAGGACGTTCGAATCAAGGTTACGAATTCATTATCTTTTTAATTCTTCCAAATTAAATTTTTAAATCCAAGTTCTAAGTTAAGCTATTATATTCAATGTAGGAAATGAGGGTTCTCAAAACTAAGATTTTCCAAGCACGAGCATCTACATTCGCATTTTCACGAAACTGCATGCAAAGGTGGGTGATTCTAAGCTTTTTCAAAAACTATGTTTGTCTATATTAAATGCTATTACATGAATTATCTATGTCTCAATGCAACATTCCATAGTAGCTTTCGAGCTAAAACAACAGTAGCTTTCGAGCTAAATCTATGGTTGGCCAACATCTATGAACGACTGACAGTGTGTTATAGCTATTCATTTATGGTTTGTATGATTCATGTTTAATATTGACGAACAAATCCCCACGGAACAAGTTGAAAGCTCACACCCGTTTTTATCAAATTTTTTCAGGTTGAGAGTTGGATGTGGTACGAGGCGGATGCAAAGATGTCATTTTCGATGTTAATTTATTGTCTTTTCTATGATATGATATCTTTATTTTATGTCAAATTTAAAATAAACTTGAGACTTGTGTTCCATTTAAGAGCTCATGAACAGTCAAATTGCTACTATTTTGAACTATCAAGTGAATCTCTCCTTTTTAAATAATGTTTAAGTTTTTGATTACGCTTCCGCTCAATTTTTATTGTGAATGTGATTTATTGAAAACTCACGCCCTTGGTTTTGGAAGTTTTATTTATAAAGAATCAAAGTTTTTATTTTTTTTGAAATTGGTGCGTGACAATATATGATACAACCAAATAGTTTAAGATGAGAAATGTTTGTCTCTCTTCCGATGCCAGCTATAATGGGGAGAATTTATGATACCACTGACCTGATTTATATTAGTGTTGTAGCATGTAATATAGCGTGACCGCATATAGAAATAGGAAGCTTCATTCTCAATATTAATGGTCCATCAATAAGGCGTTTAATTAACGATTCAGCCAAATCATTCAGTGTATGAACATGTACTGTTGGATGTTCAACATCAATTCCAAGTGCATATAATAATCATTCAAAAATTTGGATGTAAACTCTCCAACATTGTCTAGTCTAGATTTCTTTATCAATTAATAATGGATTTGTGCTCTCAACTGAGCGTTGAAAATAACCATACGTGCGACCATTTGGTACCACAAAATAGCAAAACACAAGGTGGATGAATAGGCCCACATATATTGCCATAAATTTGTTCTAAAAATAATGGTGATTCATTCTCAACTTTAGTTGGCGACTGAATAAATATCAGTTTCCCTTGAGAACAAGCAGCACCGGATAGTTATTTTGATTGATTTTTTTTCTCAATGGATAAACATTGGAGTTTTTAATAATTTTTCGCATCACGATTGAACCAAAATATCTTAATCGATCATGCAAAACAAAATGTGGTCCGATTGCACAAAAACTAACAAATTCGACAGACTGATGAAAGGAAACGCGATTGTATTTTTCAACCTAAACCTTAATGCAACTCTCGATCGGACTAATTTCCACTCAAGGTGCCCTGTTCCCAATGGTGATATGTGGTGCGCAACTAAATTCATTTATATGAAAAAATTTAGTTCCAATAATGATTTGCCTCAATCGGACGATGGCGATTGCACGTATGAAGATGATAATTGTCCTCGTTGGGCCGCCATTGGTGAGTGTCAAAGGAACTCCATTTTCATGAACGGTTCTCCCGATTATTACGGGACGTGTAGGAAGAGTTGCAATGCTTGCTAATAGTGATGGCTATGGGTTTGTTTTTTTTTGTGTGTGTGTGTTTGTTTGAAACCATAGTGATGGTTAAGGCTAACATTGTATATTTTTGATTCCTTGCGATCTACTACATGATTGGCATATGCATGTTGCTTTAATATATATATTTATATTCCAATTACGTGGTAGAAAATGCTAAACAATAATTTTTTTTTTTATTAGCAAGGTAGAGCTGAGGTCTAGTCTAATTATAAATTATCAGTTTTTAGAGCAATGACTAAAGCATCATTGTCAAGGCTTCTATAGTCAAATGCATGGTACATCACATTTGTGCAACTACAAAAAGTCAACATATTTATAATTCGATTTACATAGTTGTATAATGAGCTACCAAATTCAAGAAAACACTTAAAATGAAATTAGAATCGTCCCATGCTTAAATCAGCTAGTGAGGGTTAAGAAATGATATGAAAGAGGTCAACCTTTTGATTGTGATTTTCCTTTTTAATGCTTTATATCATAGTTTGTGAACTATGTAAGTCCCTTAATCATGGGTTAATATGTATAAAATTGGAAAAATGTTAAAGAGAAGTTGAATCATAAGTTTTATATACCAATAGAATATTTTATGGATATTTGATTTTCACCCTATCATGTGATCAAATTAACCTCACACCCTATCATGTGATAAAGATAAGTATAAATAGTAATCCTCAAACTATGGTTAATAATCTAATCATAAAATACATAGGCTAAGAATTATAAAAAGACTAACGCATGATTTGACATTGATAAGGGCGCAAATATACTCACCCAAAATATTATTAGTTGACCCCAAAATATTTTAAACAAAAATAGTCATAACCATCATTTTCCAACAGCTGCGAGAAAACTTGACATGTCTTTTTGCTGAAAAACAAGGTCAACATTTATCTCAACGCTTTGTGCTTTTTTCCACCTCAACTCTTGTTCACCGTCCATTTCTCAGATATGTTACCTGTTATTACACAGCAGCTAGCTCTCAGCAGAATATAAACAAATTAATTCAATAAAGTATAATTTTATGCGGAATCGGAATAGAAATTAATCTTTAAACAATAACATAAATTATTCACCATACAGAACTTTCAACTTCTTACTCACTACTTTTTATATTCTTCAGCTACAACAAATCACTTATTCTATAGTCAAAAGTTTTGTTTTCTTTGCAAAACAGTCACCAAGGTCATACAATTAACTTAGTTCGATTATTAGCATTTTTCCGACATTCGCAATGAAAAAATGTTATATTTTATATCCACCTGAAAGGCTTCCTCTCGACAATGTGATAAAGGCTTCGTTACATTCTCCAACCTCCCTTTTCTTATGAGGGTTCTTATCTTTGGAATTAATTGGTCGTCCACGCTTTCGACGTGACTTAGAGTCTGGTACACCTTCTTTTTATTACCCTTTTGGAATCTCTACTCGTGTTGATGCATTTACAACAACTACGTGTGGTTTTGTTACTCTATGTGTAGTTGTGAATGCATCTGGTAACCTATTTGCTAAAGTTTGTAAGTTTACAATCTCTTAAACTTATTGTTCACGTTGCTTGGTGGGATGATAAGGGTGAAATAATGATGATTTATACCAATTAACATCATTTGCCATTCATTTCAATTCCTCACCTAAATGTGGGAATTTATCTTATGTGAATTGACAATCAGTAAAATGAGTCGTGAATATGTCACATGTTCTTGGTTCGAGGTAGTTAACTGTGGAAGGTGACTCATATCCAATGTAAATTCTCATCCTCCTTTCGTGGTATCATTGTGTATGGTGTGTTGGAGATATGGGCACATATATGATACAACCAAATACTTTAAGATGAGAAATGTTTGTCTCTCTTCTGATGCCAGCTACAATGGGGAGAATTTATGATACCACTGATCTTATTTGTATTAGTGTTGTAGCATGTAATATAGCGTGACCGCATATAGAAATAGGAAGCTTCGTTCTCAATATTAATGGTCCATCAATAAATTTGAGGCGTTTAATTAACGATTCAGCCAAATCATTTAGTGTATGAACATGTACCGTTAGATGTTCAACATCAATTCCAAGTGCATATAATAATCATTCAAAAATTTGGATGTAAACTCTTCAACATTGTCTAGTCTAACTTTCTTTATCAATTAATAATGGATTTGTGCTCTCAATTGAGGGTTGAAAATAACCATACGTGCGACCATTTGGTACCACAAAATATCTAAACACAAGCATATATTGCCATAAATTTGTTCTAAAAATAATGGTGATTCATTCTCAACTTTAGTTGGCGACTGAATAAATATCAGTTTCCCTTGAGAACAAGCAGCACAGGATAGTTATTTAGATTGATTTTTTTTTTCAATGAATAAACATTGGAGTTTTTAATAATTTCTTGCATCACGATTGAACCAAAATATCATAATCATTCATGCAAAAAAAGTACCAATAATCTTTGGGTTTAATATGATATATGCTTAACCCTAATATTAGTGTGGTATAAAACAAATAATAAATGCAGCAATTTCTCCAACACACTTTCTTCCTGAAATATTTAGGTAATGCAAGCTTATTCATAACTTTCTTAATTCGTAGTTTCAACTTAATATCAATTCGTACGAATAGATCACCTCTTAATTGTGAATTTTGTTTCTCCAGTCATTAGAAAATCTACCTCCCCGTTTCCTTCGACTATTTCTTCACTAACAGAGACTGTATTGACATTTAATTTATCAATCATCAGGCGGGAAAATTACTTCTTATCTTTGAGTATGGTACGTATTGTAGCACTATCCACGAGACACAAATCACTGTCTTAAATTTTGGATCGAGGTACATTCATGATCTATTTTAAATTAGAGAGAATAAGTGTAAATAAATAACTTGAAGCATTGTAAAAATATGACTCATAATATAAAAAAATATAAGAATTACTCATAATATTACTGCATCAAACTATGAAGTCGTATATCACTCGTAAATAAGAAATTATTACAACATAACAATTAGGCATTCGTGCATAATGATATTATATATCACACTCACAAGATCATATATTACACACACTTAAGGAAATGACATACCATACTCATAAAATCACACTCAAATGATAAAATGACATATCACACACATGAAATCACACACGCATAATAACATACCACACTCATAAAATCATATAATATCTATACTCGTAAAACCATAATGATAGTTGAACAATTACTCCTCCATATAATTGTTTCCCTCTTCAAATTTATCAATCATATCGGCCATATCCAAGTGGATCATGTCATTGATCAAGCCATAAGGAATGTCGTCAGAATCACTTGTAGCAAAGTTCTTTTCAACATTCTTTCCTTTTTCTTTATGTGATTCTTGATAGATATTTGTGTTCATGTGTGGCATGTAGACTACTGGCCTGGCATACCAAATATGTAACAAATATCTTTCTTTTGACCTTTGTTTATGACATTATTATCTTTTTATCATTTTTCCCATTCACCTGCCTTGTTATGGTTACAATAACTTGGTTAAAACCTTTTCCTCTTCCTCGCCCATAACCATGACCATGACCCACATCCACGTCCACAACTCATGTCGTCACCTCGACCACGTCCATTGTTACTACTAGATAACCATTTACTTCAGCTACCAGGGTCGGGCCAGTGGGACGAGACTCGTGATTTTTCATTTACAGTTCGTTTATTTGCCCAACCAACAAAAGACATGAAACTAGTTTTGGGAAAAACTATTGTTTTCTCCCTAGTGTATGCGGTTTTATTATACATTGCCCCAAAAGTATTTTTTACTCCTCTTTGCCCCTTAATGTACACGAATTTTCAACGTTACCCCTAAATTTTATTTTTGGTGGAATATTCCTTCTACTTTCTATCAGCAGGTAGCTCGGGGTAAGGGGTGGTGCAAAGTGCAAGATTCTTGCACTTTGCCCTCCAAATTTTAAAATCTTTACACTTAGCACCGGTGATGTATCATTTGACACAACAAATATGAAATCTAGAAGGAATATTCCATCGAAAATAAATTTTACGCGGCAATGCCGAGAATTCTTATACATTAGGGGGTAAAGTGGAACACAATATAATTCGGGGGGCTATGTGTAAGAAATCGCATATATTGGGGGGTAAAAAATAATTTTCCCTTAGTTTTGAATACTTTTTGAATCCTCGCTCACGTTATTGTTGTTGCAAGATTACATTAGAAGCATGCAACATGGATAATATTTTTTCAAGTATATCAGAATCAGTGATATTATCCCCATATAATTTTAACTTTAAATTAATTCAAAACATGGTTGAAGTATATTTATAACGAATTTAAAATCCTGAAATCGAAGTCTATACACTCATACCGAGCTTTCGGGAGGATGACCATTTTTTGATGGTCATATAGTTCTTTTAATAATTTCCAAAGACCTGCAGGATCACGAGGTATTTAGTTTTCGGACCCTCACGAAGGTGGTGGCGAAGGAAAATCATAGCCTTCGCCTTATCCTGGGTTGATATTTCTTTTATTTTATTTATTGTATCACCAAGACATTTGGCATTCATGTGAATATTAGAATCCAGTATCTATGATAAGTAATTCTTCCCACTGATGTCAAGTGCCTCAAATTCAAGTTTGACAAGGTTTTATATTGTAAATAACTATATCAAAAGAATGTACATATTAATAATAATGAGACTTCTACAATGCATTCATTGTATGACACTTTTACCCCCACTAACCAATAGATTTGTTTAAAAAGATTCTAATCTATTAATATAGGTGAAATGTCAAATTGTGATTAGATTACCATATATGGTTATGATATTGTGAATGTATCATAGTTTTTTCCTATTAATAATACGATATTAAGGAGATTTTTATTTTAAAGCATAAAGATGTGTAAACACATAATAACTAATACATATTGATATTTATACTAAAAGCTAGTATAAAATAAATAAGACAAAGAACAAGAATACGAAGCCAAAATTGCTTTTATCAATAATCCATGTTGAAGGTTAAGATGGTGAGTGTGATAATCAGGCAATTGTTGAATGAAATTCGAGTGTTTTTTTAAGAATGTAAAATACCATTACTAGTCGTTGGAAGAGTATAACGTGGTGTGAGATTTTTGTATTATGTAGTAGAATTTTATTTATTTCACGTTATATTACTCGGTAAACCTTTCGAGTGAGTGTTTGAAAATATATATATGACAACTCTATAAAATATATTCACTCCTTAATACTCGATAAACCTTACCGAGTTGGTATATCATAATTAAGTAGTAAAATTAAAAAATAAAAATATTTACAACACAATACACAATAAAATTTTCAAGTGGTGTTTAATAATTAAGTAGCAAATTTTCAAGTGGTGTTTAATAATTAAGTAGCAATATTAACAGACGAGTTTGTTTTTATATTTTCGTTATTATGTGACCGGCAAACGTGCAAAATACACAAAGCTTGGTGAGAAGATGCAACAAATTTGAGAATGTTTTATGATTAGACGATTTTACCCTCACGTTGATATCATAACATTATATTTATCGGTGAGGATGGCAAATGTTGGATTTTCACAACTCCATATGGTTTAGATATTGAGTCTAAAAAAATTAAGTACCAAAAAAATGATTACCCTAACTTGGGACAGTAGAATAGTAGATATATCATATACCTATTGGCCTAAGCATTATCCGGTTCGTTAATTCAGTTGTTCACTGGGAAATTGAAATCGCCGGTTCATCGGATAAGAATATAGATAACACATACATACACACATTAGTTGATACGCACAGGTAAAAACCCTATTCAAAATTAAACCACAGAACCCTAGATTTTACCCACCAGCGCTCCTGGATTCGCACTCGAATTTCAACAATTTACAGCTACAATAATAATATTCGCCACCAAATTTCGTGATTCACTGCTGCATTTCGCCGAGGTTGAGTTTAAAAAAATAAAATAAAAATCGAGTTATGAATGCTTTAACGACCACGACGACGTTTTGTCCGAGCTCGTTTCAGCTTAAATTGGCCCTCGGTGGCCGGAAACCTCCATCGGCGTTCGCGCGAGCTCGCTTTCCGGATTTCGATCGGCGCCGTGTGAATTTCGTGTCCCTGGTGGTACGGAGTAGCGCGGTCAATGGTAACGGATTGGAACGGCGTAGTTCCGGGAATTCTTCGTGGAATAGTATGAGTTCATCGGCTGATGGTTTTTCTGGTTGGGCCAATGCCGATGCTGATCGACAATCTGACGATCCGAAGCCCAAGCACCCGCTTGCAGGTGAGAGCGTTCGTGTGTATAATTGAAGTTTCGTTGATTGTTACAGCAATGAGTTATTATCTGTTTCTGTGTATCATGAAATTAGCTTTGTGGTGCGTTTGATTCGTGGGAATGCTCCTTTTTTTTTTCCCCCTATTTTCACAATCATTAGAAATGATCGATTTTACGTAGAAATTCTATGTCCAGAATCGAAGTTTAAAAGTGCAAAGTTACAGTTATGGGTTCTCTTGTAGACTAATAACACTTGTGAAGTAGTTTAATTTTCAGGGATACTTGGGGTAGGAGCTGCTGCGGTTGTTCTGGTTGTTGGCGTGACTTTCGCTGTGCTGTCTACGAGTACTAAGAGTAATTCAAGTGAGTTTATTTTGTTGTTCAATTATTAAGATATTTTTGTCTCGTGAACAGCTAGGATCTTCATGGTATTTTTTAAAATTATTACCACTTTTTAAACAAATATTTCTAAGAAATAGATATTTTAACCGATTTTCGTGTTTTTATATGTAAAAAAAGAAAAATTAATGTGTGGACCTAACTGGACAGGAGTTAAAAAAGAAATGGTGCCCTTGACAACACAACAAGAGAAGTCATTGTCCTCTGATGACAACTCGAATCAAGTAGAAGAGGAGAAAGTTGGGATATTGGAGAGCAGTAGTGAAGAAAGCAAGACAGGTACAAACGAGGATCCATCTTTATATAAAGAAAACAGTGAAGCTATTATTGAAAGTAGAAATAGCGATGATACTGGTGTAAGGCAGTCATCTGAGGATGATGATGGCTATATTCCGGAAGCCGTCGAAAGGGAATCATCTACTGGTGACAATTTGGTTTCTCTTGAAGCTGCAGATAAAAATCCTGCTTCTGATAGCGTTCAGAGTGACAATGGCAATATACCTTCTGAAAACACCAGTGATCCCGAGAAACTCACAGATACCAAAACTTTAGAACCATCTGTATTTGCTGCCAATCCAGAGAATATAGTCACTGACAGTCCAAATGGGGTGTCTAGCTTGAATGAAGGGGAAAACCCCGACTTGTCCTTGGACCCTTCTATGTTAGATATCTCGGTCAAATCTGAGTCAGATGCAGCAATTGTATCAAGCATTACTCAAGAAGAATTTGTTCATCGAAGCAAAGATCTTCTAACAGAGGATGTTGACCCTATTAAACTTTTGGAGGTTTCTGTTGATGGAGATGATAAATCTCTGGTTGGGAAAAATCTGAATGGAACTGCATCATCTGAACCCCTTGAAAATGATTATAATGATATCAGTGGTAGCCAATCCTTTTTTGACTCTGCAAATCCTGGAAATATGTTCACTTCAGCAGGCATTCCTGCTCCATCTGTTGTCTCTGCAGCTCTGCAGGCTCCTCCAGGGAAGGTTTTGGTACCTGCTGTTGTTGATCAACTTCAGAGTCAAGCATTATCTGCTTTGCAGGTTTTAAAGGTATGACAAACATTGCATTAGCTACTGGATTGTCTTTGGCAAGATGAGATTTGGTCTCACATTTCCCAATTTTGTATTATTTATTTTCCACTCTAAAAATTTAAATTTAATGTGGCTACCAAAGCAAGTTTGAAATAATTCAGTTAAATTGTACTCTTATAAATTGTCGATTTGAAAGCTTCTCTAGATCTTTTGACTCGACAAAAGAAACATAAAGGTTACAATGTGAGCACTCATAATGTCCAGTTTCATCTTCTAGGATTGAACTAATTTGGGGATGATTGAATATCATTTTCTTAAAAATATTTTTTGTGAGAATATTGGGATTATTTATTTATTTATTATTATTATTATTATTATTATTATTATTATTATTATTATTTTGAAAGAAGAATTGATGAATTTTGAGAGTGTGAATGGGTATGAGATTAAAATGTAATGATGAAAGTTGATTTAAAATAAAAATGGTAAAATAATGATTGGATTTTATTGGTAGTTAGACATATGTGAGTGGGTGAATAGTTAAATTTATGTGAAAATGTGTAATAATGATTCGTGATATGGTGATAATCATTTAAAAAAGAGTTGAAGTGATTGGGGAGACAAAAAAGTGGAAGTGGGTAAATAGTTTAATTTTTGGAAAATTTCATATACATTTTTTTTTTCATTTTGGAAAAAATCTCAATTGGAGAAATTTATCATTTAGAAAACATACCAATCTCGACCTGTATATGGAGGTTTGAACATGAATTCTCAATTTCCTGAGCTCTGCTAGGTGATCGAGGATGATGTTCTACCTGGAGATTTATGTACTCGTCGGGAGTATGCTCGTTGGTTGGTTTTGGCCAGTAGTGCTCTTTCCAGGTAATAATAAATCTGTTGTTATAACGAAGGGCATTCTAAGATCTTGATTTCATAGTATTCAAAATAATCACAGATGAGAGGAAATGGTTGAAATGCAGATTATAATTACCTCTTTATTATTTTAGGACCACAACTTCGAAAGTCTATCCTGCTATGTACATTGAGAATGTTTCCGAACTTGCATTTGATGACATTACACCAGAAGACCCCGATTTCTCATCTATTCAAGGTTTTGACTTTTTGGTGACTATCCAGAGATTTCTAATGCAATTGTTATTTTTGGAGTTTTTGTCTCTGAACTAGTTTGGATATTTCAGGCTTGGCCGAAGCTGGACTCATTGCAAGCAAGCTTTCAAGGCGTGACATGCAGTCATATGGCGATGAGGACCCAAGTCCTCTATACTTTTCTCCCGGAAGGTGTGCATAACCGACTACTCATCCTTCAGTTTGTTGATATATATATTAAATCATTATTTGACTGTTAATAGTTATTTAGGACCTGTGTAGGTTTTGGAGATCAATGTTTTGAGTTGTTCCCTTTTGCTTACTCATTAATTATCTCTTTTCCTGAAATTTATTCTATGAAAGTTGAACATTATAATAAATGTTTGTTTTCTGGATCCATGTGTTAAATATCCCAGCTATTCATGCACATAAAGTTGTTTTCTTCCTAATGTAGTGGATTATAGACCTTTTCTGATTGAACTAATCAATCGAAATTTTGTGCTCGCAGCCCTTTATCTCGGCAGGATCTTGTGAGTTGGAAGATGGCCCTAGAGAAAAGGCAGCTACCAGTTGTTGACAAAAAGGTTATAAGATTTTTATATATGATTATAATTAATTTATTGAATATAGCTCTAAAAAGTAAAAACTGCATTTTGCTGCAATGTAGATCTTGCAGCAGGTATCCGGTTTCATAGATATTGACAAGATTGACCCAGATGCTTGGCCTGCACTTGTAGCTGACTTAGCTGCTGGTGAACAGGGAATTACGACCTTAGCTTTCGGTGAGTTTCATCCATGTGAATGCATCTTGTTCGCCACGCTTATGCTTCTCTCGTGTTAGAAGAATTATTCTTTCTTATTGCGTGACAGTATATACAAGACATTTTTTATTTTTCTCTCATCTTAAGTCTTAACAATTATAACAATTACAATATCACCTGTGTAGAAATACATAAATGGAAATATTCTTCCATGTCAATTTAGATAAAATCAAGTATTTTGCAATTCGTAAGTGGTACATTATTAATTAGGGATAATTATAAAAAATAATCCCTTGAGGCTTGACCTAATTACAACAAACACCCATGAGATTTGATTCAGTGTTAACAATTAAAAATTAAGGGGCCAACTGTAATATTTTTTTAAATGTGAATGGGGGTTTGGAAAAAATAAATAAATCTGCTTATAAGGGGTTAAATGCAAGACAATAAAATCTCAGGGGTATTTTAAGTTGGCTTTTTTTTTTTTTAATTAAGCCAAACCTCAACGGTACCTTTTGTAATAAACCCATATTTAAAACCAAATCAAATTTAATTTGATTTTATTCTCACATGCATGAAGAATTATTCTGTCTTAACAGGATATACAAGACTTTTCCAGCCCGAGAAACCCGTGACGAAAGCACAAGCTGCCATTGCACTCTCGACTGGCGATGCCTCTGCCATTGTCAGTGAGGAATTCGCGCGAATCGAAGCTGAGTCCATGGCCGAAAAGGCTGTCACCGCACATAGTGTTCTGGTCGCTCAAGTCGAGAAGGATCTCAACGCAAGGTACGAAAATGAGCTTTTATCAGAAAGAGAAAGAATCAACGCCGTCGAGAAAATGGCTGAGGAAGCAAGAAAAGAAGTTGAGAAATTAAGGTCCGCAAGGGAAGAGGAAAGTCTTTCGTTAATGAAAAAACGTGCTGCTGTTGATTCGGAAATGGAAATTCTGTCTAAGTTAAGGCGAGACGTCGAAGAACAGCTGCAGACACTTATGTCTGATAAGTTGGAGATTTCGTATGAAAAGGAAAGGCTGAACAAACTTCGGAGAGATGCAGAAACTGAGAGTCAGGAAATAGAACGGCTACAGTATGAGCTGGAAGTTGAGCGAAAAGCGTTGTCCATGGCTAGGTGAGAGAAAAATTCGGTATTATCTTTACTTTTTGACTAAATAATTGTTGTGCGAGAATAATACACATGAATTTGATGGGGGAAGTCGGAAAATATAAAATTATGGGTTAATTACAACAAAAAAGCACTTGAGTTTTAGTCAAACATAATAATAGGACCCCTGAGGTTTTTTGGTTATTTAACAAAAAAAAAATAAAAATCTGGGATATCTCAAATTTAGTTTTTTAAAAATTCCCTTCAAGTTTGATTCTGTCTTATATTTTCCCCCTTACTAAGCAAAAATACATTTCATAAACCTCCTTTAAATTTATAAAAATATTATAGTTACCCCCTTAAATTTAAGACAGAAAATTAATCCTTGAAAAGTTTTTTGTAATTTTGAAAATTGTCTTTTTTTTTAATAATTATTCCAAACCTTGAGTGTATTTTCTTTTGTAATAATAATATAAATATAAATAATAATTAATAACCAATATCTTTCAAACTTACAAATGCCCCTGGTACTTGTAATTTTGAAAGATAATTGTTTTTTTTTTTTCTGTAATTAGGTCAAATCTCAATGGTGGTTTTTGTATTATCCTTTTTCCCCCCAAGTTGAGAGTTTCTTCCTAATAGTTACTTCTCTTCTTCTTCCTTCTTCCTTTTTTTTTTTTTTTTTGCAAAACAGGGAATCTAAAAATTATACGCGTGGATAAAATTTTCAAACTTGGTATCTTACATATAGTTTCACAGGGCATGGGCCGAAGACGAGGCAAAGAGGGCAAGATTGCAAGCAAAGGCCCTGGACGAAGCTAGAGACCGTTGGGACAAACAGGGCATAAAAGTTGTCGTCGACAGTGACCTACGCGAGGATGAAGCCGAAGCCACCAACGCCACCTGGCTTGCTGCCGGAAAGCAATTCTCAGTCGACGAAACCATCGAAAGGTCCGAGACCTTAGTCGACAAACTTAAAACAATGGCAGATGAAGTGAGCGGCAAATGCAAAGATACAATTTTGAAAATCATTGAGAAGATAGGTATGTTGATATCGAATTTGAAGAAAAAGGCTGTCGAGCTGAGAGACGCTGCCCGGGAAAATTCTAGTGGATTTACTTCGACTGTTGCGGAAAGTGCGAAACGGGTTGCCGGAGATTGGAAAAGATGGGGTCGAGAGATTGTCGCAGAAGTTCAAGACGTGATGAGTCTTGTGCTTCTTCGTTTTTTGCGCTGCAAAATTTTCTTTTTTGGGTTTTGTATTAATCGTAAAGTTTAAATCCGGGATAGCGAAAGAATTTTATCACCAGAGTGAATTTCTGTGGAAGGAAATTGTAGAAATGTATTGTATAATGATCTTATATAGTGATCAAATGTTGGTTTACTAATATTACTAGTTTTTAATAAAGCAATGAGTAGATTTGTTTGATAAGTGTAAACTTGCTATCTACATTTGATGCGTTAATGGTTCAGAACCCTTCCGAAAAGCCTTTGGTATATATCATTTTTTCACACTTCAATAGTATTAGTTTTTGATTGGGAGATTAAAAAAACAAAAGTAAAAAGTTTTTCATTTTACCCAAGGACAAAAACAAATATCATAACACATTTCACTTTAAAATAGAAGTAATTACTACACACATTATGTTTATTTTTTTTCTTTTACGAAAATTAAAAAAGAAATATTATGTTTATTTATTCAGACAATATTAATATTAACTTGTTTCATTAAATATTTGTATATTTCTTATGCAGTTTTGGTTCAGGCAATATTAATATTAACTTGGTTTCATTACATATTTGTATAGTTTTGGTTCAGGCAATATTAAGAAGTTTAGAAGTTTAGAATTGTGGGTTTGAGAAGCTTTGATAGATCAAAAGGGGTCTGGTTCAAGACAGCGATTTTCTCACTCAGATGGGATGATCTGTCACTCCGGGATATGCGGACCTGGGGATGAAGGTAACTAATGGGCTCAATGGGAAAGCCCCAGTCCTCCGAGCTCTGGACAAAGAAGAACTTCTTCTTCCAGCTCTTATGGGAGGAGGGAAGACCAGTTAAAAAGTGAACATCCGTTCGTCCGAAGAGATAGAAAAAACCCGAAGAACTTTTCGCCTGTAACAGGGAAAAGAAGAGCTGGGCTGTAGGTACAAGGCCGGCATACTGGGCCGCAAGGTGAAATCCGGCATGACGCGAAAAACGTTCGGTAAAAATTGTTGAACTGGGATATGGTACAGCCGGGATACGGCCAATATGAAAGGGTGGACCGGCAGGCTCAGCCCTGCGTGGAATTGGTCCACGTAGAAGGTCAGGTGGCCGGCGGGGGGCGCTGAGGCCCTCTCGTCAGGCGCTGGGCTGGTGAAAGAGAACCGGTCGGAGATAGGAAAGGTGGCACGGATATCCCTAAGTGTGTTAGTGCTGACTATGGAGGGTACGTTATCAAGGAAATGGGGCACTTGAGCTATTATGGGCCTCTCCACCGGGACCATCGGTAAAGACTCAGATGAAGATATGTTTACAGAGGAGGTGGAATTCGCCGGGGAGCTAGAGGGAGTTTCCTCGGAAGAATCGGTGGAAGAAGTTGACATAATTGAAAGACTGAGGAAAGGTAGAAGGAGTACCTGGTTTAAGATACCTACAGGGAGTCGAATGGAGTAGAATCGCAGAATCGTCGCGAACGGCTGGGAGACTAAGAGGGGAAATTTGGGAGAATATGAAAAAAGACTTGAAAAGAAATAATGAAAAGGACTCAAGAGTTTGGGAGATGGGATTTGAAAAGTAAGGCAGAAAAAAAAAATTTGGAGGTGCAAAAGGAAGTTGATAATTTTTGAAAACGAAAATCAAGGAAAAGCGGGATTTGATGAGATCCTCGCATTTAATGCGGACAGAGGAACAGTACCCTAGGCAGTGAGCTGGAGCGCTAACCGTCTTGAAATGGGACGCGTGCCGCTGACCAATCAGATACAGTACTTGGAAAGATGTGTGGTTATGGTAACCGTTTGGGGATATGAACCGACACCACTAATGCCAATAATTAGGGCTGTTTGCAGGCGGATATCTCGGGATTCCCTAGTACGAGAAGCCATAAAAAACAAAAGGGGCCACATTTATTTCAAAGGAGCCTAGGGATATTACCGATCTACCCCAACTGTTTGGGGGGAGGAGTTGATAGGGCAGGATATATGCCAAACCTGGTTTGGGGTAGCTCTGACCCAGAATAATTAAATAACTTAAAGAGAAGGGTAGAATACCTCTGTCTCTACGAAAGATCTAGTTAGCCCTCCCGGTAAAATAGAATGTTGGGAAGAGATGGTTATCACTTGAGATCCATGTTTTAGCCATCTTCAAGGGCACTAACGGCTCGGAGATTATACCCTACTGGGGTCCCAGGGGTGGAGTTTAACCTGACCTGGGTAAGAGACCTGGTTGAGTCTCCTGAGGAATAGAGCTCCCCCTCATTTGTTCGCAAGAGTTGACCTGTTGGACAGTGGGGGCAAAGGGAAAGGAGAGCCGAGATATTATGAACTGGGCTAAATTGAGAGAAGGAAATAAGGAAGACCGGGAATAAGGGAGAACTGTTTCCCAGATTCCCAGCAAAGAGACAAGTGGGACCACTTGTCAGAATTTGTTGCGTAACGGCCCTTAATTCGCGCCATGTGTTCCTTAGATCCTGACTGGGGTCCCCCCGCTAGGGAATGCTATAAATATCTCAACCCCAAGGCTGAGAGAGGTATGTCATTCTTTATGAACACCCTTTCCTAATCTCCTAAAAAATACCTGAAAACGCTTACTGACTTAAGCATTGGAGAGGTTCCCACTGGAAAACCACCGGTGGTCCTTTCTAATCTATTTTTGTGGTGCAGGTTTAGGAAGTTCTGGAGCTTCTAGGTGTTATTTCAGTAGTTCATTTTTCGGGCTAAAACAACCACCACATCCTGTCATAGTCGTCGTCGCCGCCCCAGCCACATCAGCTCTTGGTTCAGGTAATTCAGAAAGAGTGGTGCAAAAAGCATAAAGATATTCGGTTAATAGCTACAGAAGGAACAAGGAAAACGGAGGAAAGTAGCAAAATCTGTGAGAAGAAGACGAAATATAGTTTGGGGTGGTTATAGTTTGAAGGTAATTTTAATATTTTTGTAAAATATTTTTTAATTGGGGTGAACTAATTGCGTGGTGTGTATATCCGCACCCATAATTTATATCTAAAAACTTATATTTATATATTTCAAATGTTCCTTTCCATACAACATTATTATCATACCCGATACATGTTTTATAGTTAGATATACATATCATCGATTTTTTATAAATCTTATTTAATAAAAGACTGAAAACTTTAAAACTATTAGTTTATACTGATTTTATACTAAGTGCGAAGTTGATCAGCACTAGTATTATTTAAAAAAAAACGTAAAAAAAAATAATCCAAGGACATGTTATTAAATTATAAATTTCTTATGCTACTAATTTGGTAGTAAAATAAATTTAATTGTTAAAAAACATGTACATATTAATCAGTTTTAAATATTATTTTAACCTAATTTTATACTAATTATATGTGCAAAATTGATTAATATATTATTATTATTTAAGAAAAAAACATACAAAAAAAAATTAAAAATAAAATAATATCCAAGCACATGGCTTTATATTACCGAACATAAGGCTAATAAATGGCACAATCAAATACAGAACACAATAAAAAATAAAATAATAAAGATTTCATTACTATTAACGATCTACTGAGTTTAAATCATGAAAAATACAATTTCAACAGTAATTATAAAATAAACTGATGTACAACTTACATTGACATGACATAAGCAATATCAAACATGACCTTAAAAGTGTTAAATACTCGACAACAAACAAAAGACAACAAAATTGACTCTTGATCAACAGGTCATTCTTTATCATCGGCATTAATCAAATAAATTCAAAATAATAATCAAAATCAACTATTATTACATGATATCATCGGCATTAATCAAATAAATTCAAAATAATAATCAACTATTATTACATCATGTGTAACACTGACAGACAACATAGAAGTCTATGTAATAGGGTATAATATCTCGGACAAATATATGAATTTTTTCGACGAACAATTCAAGTATACTAAGAGATTATTCAATAAATTCGTGAAAAATACCAATAATTTAGAGATGTTTACTATTTATTTGCATCGACTAATATAGCTGGCGCCAATGAAAACTACATTGAAAAATAGCCAATCGCCATCCTTTTGTTTTAAATACAAGTTAGGTAGTGTATGCAAACACTTGGGAAAAAAAAACAAGTTTTTTTTAGGGTCAATACAGATAATCACTTCTTTTTTTTGTATGTGTTTGCAAGCACTCCCTTGACAGATTAAGGTAATCACAAATAGAAAAGGCAATCAACAATAAATCAGCTTGGCCTCTCATCAGATGAGCAAAGGGTAAAAACATAAAAGCTCATTTCTGTCATTCATAAACGCGGTGAGCGAAAATAAGATTCGGAAATAAACAAGCAAAAACGACGAGTTCGCAACCTTAATTTCTTCTAAACAGCAAACAAAATACAATAAAGCTAGACAAGTCCCCGAATGTGATTTCACTCTAATAATAATCGAAAAGCGGATGACTAAAAAGAGAAGTTACACTTCACTTCTTCTTCTCACCACCTCCAGCAGCCCTGCATAAGACATATCCATATCCAGTTATAAGCAATAATATTTAAAAAAAAAAGACTTTTCGAGCAATAACAAGAATAACAATATTGAAACGATAAACTCAAAAATTTATAAAATAAAATAAAAAAATCACCTCATCTTACGGAGAGCACCAGACATCTCCTCTCTCTTCTTCTTGGCCCTCTTGTGGGTCCCCAATTTCCTCTTGGCCACCTTGAGAGCACGTTTGTCCTTGCCGACCTTAAGAAGCTCAGTGATCCTCTTCTCGTAAGGAGCAAAACCAGCAACCTCTCTAATGAGGCTCCTTGCAAAGTGAACCCTCTTGCTTGTTTTCTGTTTTGATTATTAATTACTCATCTCAATTAGTCTCAAACAAAATATTAAGAATCGGTTAAGAGACTTATAATAAATTTCTAATTCAATGACAAGGAACTAAAAATTTAAACAAGGCCATCATTTTTCTATTACTCGGCAGATCAAACCAAGGTGTAAATTATCAATTACTCAACAACTTTTCTGAAAAATGTCTTACGAAGAAATTACTTTCAAAACAGGTTACATATTAAATTTGGATAAATGAAACAAGACATTTGGAAATCAAAATATCTAGATCGTTTTGAGAAAAATATTTATTACTGCAGTTTCTAAATGTCATTACACAAGAAAAGGTCCATATAATTGAAAATGATAATCATTTACACTAGCATATGAATCTGCAGTAGCTGACCTTAAGAACCCATGATTTAAATGGCCAAATAATCACAAATTCGGACAAATTAATCACAGTTATTATTTTCAATTCCTATAAACTAAACATGAACAATGATGC
The DNA here is from genome assembly GCA_014905375.1 of Phtheirospermum japonicum. Classification (NCBI taxonomy): domain Eukaryota; kingdom Viridiplantae; phylum Streptophyta; class Magnoliopsida; order Lamiales; family Orobanchaceae; genus Phtheirospermum; species Phtheirospermum japonicum. The sequence goes on from BMAC01000093.1 coordinate 1,220,706, forward strand.
GAGTTTCAGCTACCTATATCAATAGACTTAATAAAATAAAAAAAAAATAATTGAACTCAACTAATCATGTAAAAATAGCTTACCCCTTTCCTATCAGACGGGCGAGGAGCTAATTCCTTTGGGGTAACAACATGACCCTTCTTCAACCCGACAAATAGTCCACTGTTTGGCTGCTTTGGAGCCATTACCTAAATCACAACAAACAAACAAACCCATTTTAGTTCAAATCGCTTATAAATCTTCAAAAGCAGCGAAATAGCTAATAATATCTCAGCGCGACGATACAGTGGGATCGAATTTCTAATTCAATGACTTGGGAAAAAAAAATCAAATACACAATATTCAAAAATCTTCGGAAATAAATACGAATAACTGAAACAACAAAGGTTTCAATACATACACACAACAATTTGAATGTAGAAATGGTGGGCTAACCTTTTCTTCTCTGATCTGTCTAAAGTACGCCGCTAAGACTCTGAGGCGGAGGATGATAGAACAAATCTAGGGTTTATGAGTGGTGCTTTTATATGATGGAGACAGGGAATTGAGGAAGGGTAAAATGGATTCGGGCCTCTTTAGTGGACTACTTTGGGCTGGATCTGGACCGGTTGGTTATCTAATAGGCCTCTTGTACGCAAATTTAGTAGTATTGAGTTTTATTTTCTTTTTGGTGGGCCGAGTGGCAAACCCAATTTGTATTTGGAATATTATTTTAAATCGTTTTTTTACAATTTTTTTTCCTTTTTTAATTGCATCATGTACCGCACAAAATGACATTATATTTTCTATTTTGAAATTTCGGCTGGAAAAGCCCCAAATACTGGCGAATATTATATTTCACTCGTCTCACTTCAGTTATCATCGTATTCATCACATTTTTTGCGACTCAAAATTCCCAATTTCATCTCAATCGTAGTGTGTTTGTCATATCAAATCGCTAATCAAAATTGCTGAAAAATACTTTTGATTGACTTTCCGGCCAATTCTGACCTCCATTGAACAAGAAAGATAATAGGAATCGGATGAGACTGGTTTCAAATTCAATGGAGGTCGAAGTTGACTGGATAGTCGATCGGAAGTTGGGAAGAAATTTGTTTATGGTAATTTTGACCTTCGTTTATATTACTTTATTTTTTATTTTTTATTGTTAACTTGTTGTTGCATGGCCAATCGTGAAATTCTTGGATGGACAGGGTCAACCCACCCTAAATTTCTCTACCATTGTCCTTTTCGATTACCTATTGCAATTAGTTATTCGTGTGCATAACTCTAAATGAATAATTAACAAACATTCATATATACATATTTTTTTTAATAATAACTCATTGTTATCATAACCTTTCTTGCAATTTTTATTCTCTGAAACAAGAGAAACAGAGTTGTGAAAATTAATGGGACAACCCCTCAAATCCCTGAACTTCTCACTATCTAAGTAACATTGGTATTTTTATTTTTTTGATCATCTCTTTTTGATTTATATTTTGTATATCTGCATAAGCTTGGTGTTACAATCTTTGTTGTTTCTTTGGCATTCATATTCCAATTTGAGTAAGTTGAGTAGCTGATAAGTAAAATATATATTTACTCTATATGTTAATGTTGTTGACACTCTAACCTATGTGTCAGCTAACTATTCATTCGGATGATATGTGTCGTGACTTGGTAGATCTGGATGCTAAGTTGTCAGCTCATGGTGATTCGGGTTAATATGCTACCTTTTTAGATATTTGGCCAGGTATAAAATGGATTTTTTTTTCATTTTCCTCCTCTACTTCAAAAATTAGGGTTTCTTTTGTTTTTTTTCCTGACTGTCTCCTTTCGCCGCCCTCATCTGGAAATCACCAATACCCCTCACTCTTCTCCATCGCCATAATCGCCCGCCCTCATCTGGAAATCACCAAACCCACTCTCTCTATCTCTCCTCCCTCGCCATAATCGTCCGCCCTCATCTGGAAATCACCAAACCCACTCTCTCTACTGTCTCTTATACACATCTAGATGTGTATAAGAGACAGATGATGGATACTGCGATGGCAAGATCGATTGTTGTTTTAAATTTGTGAACTTTCTGAATGAAATTTGAAAATGAAACTTTTTTTAATTATTATAAGTTGTTGCTTGTGGCGTGGATTAGAAGGGATGTGCATAATTTCAAAGACTTGACCAATTGAGATATTTTGATGTATTGAATTATTTGATTGGCATGGAAAATGGTTATTTTTCTTGTGCTTAGCTTGTCTAAATGTTTATATGTTGTGCTTTCTGTTAAGTACTAACCAACTTTTCAGTCGATAAGTTAAGTACTTATTATATGTTGTAGCTTGTCTACTCACTTCACTCTTAGTTGAGATTAGAGCATCCGTGGACTGCGGTATTTCTAAATTAGGACAATTCTTAATGCATCGAGTGTATAATATCTACTAATGGCTTACTAATTTGAGAATGTTTAGGCATTAAGTTGGAACCAAGAAAATCAAATTTGTTGTCGTAGGCTTCACCCTATACTACGTCGTTCCAGATTATTTATGAATTTGGTTGAACAATTTGTTGTCGCAGGCTTCACCCTATACTAATTGGAGCTCTGTTCCATATTGTTTTGAGTTTTTATCCAACTTTAAAAAAACTGTGTTTTGAATTTGGTTGAACTATTTATAGAATGAGCATAGGTTTCAGTTAAGTCGAACATGATTTGAGTTGAGTTCGAGATGAGCTTCACATCGTTTCAATTGAAATAATATGTTGGAGCTTGATTTGTTTCGTTAACTTTTGATTTTGTTTGGTTTTTCTTTATCGTAATTAATTTATGGCTTTTGGAATTAAGTAGTAAATATTAAAAAAAAAAGTGCGGATTTTTTTTTTTTGAGTTATGCCTCTATCTTGTTTATGTGGTGAGTTTAGTGATATGAGATTAAGGGACGAATAAACTTTGGATCTTTTTTGTTGATTTTTGGTAATTTATCAGATGTCTTTTTTGATAAAAAGAAATGGAATTTTGGAATGACTTTAATGATTATTGGTGCTTTGTGAGTTTTGGGCCAAGGAAAGAGAAGTCTAAACGTTAGTTCAAAATCACATTTTATTCACACAATAAATTTAGTTTGTTTGCTTAATTAAGTTACATAATTTTCTCTTGAAATTTAATGTTTACAGGAAAATTGCATGACTTTGATTAATAAAGATGATTTAGATGCTGCTTCTGAGAAGGCAATGAAGGGCATTGCAAACTAAACAAATTACGTCCTTTTTGTTTAAATTGCTTGCACTCACTCTTTTTCCACGTTTCGTTTCTTTTTGGGTTAAATTTCTTTATACAATACCAATTTATTTTAGAAGCACAATTGATGGGCTTTCATTAATACTTTCGATCTCCATTGGTATTTGCAAAAGTTTTTTAAAATCATTCTCAATTTCGCATACTGCAATCATGTGTAGACTAAAATTTTACAATGTCTTCATTTTCTTTTTGACATTTTAGATTTACAACATTTTATAAAATCCTTAAATAAGTGAATATATATAATTACAATATTATACATAGTAATTTGAAAGAGTATTTGTTAATTTGATCGGATCAAATTCAGATTTGATAAAAAATAATTACTTCATTTTTTGTGCAGGAGGTCAACTTGACTCCTACGAGTAGGCTATGTCCATCTGGGTTTTTATTTGGTAAATTCTTATTGAGTCATTTTCTTAGATGTTATTTATTTATTCATTTTAGGGTTTTTATGGTTTGTATTTTTTTTTTACGTCCTTACATTTTCAGTGTTTTTTGTTTGTTTGTTTGTTTTTTTGAAAATTGGATTGAATCCTCTTAGAATTTCGTGGAACTGTTTATATAATTTATATGTAGATTTTGCATTCTCAGTTGATATTTCATTTTGTATTTCGATATGATTTTGTGCAAAATAATGCGTATATTAGATTATTGGACATGTATTTTTTTGCGAATTTGTAGTGAATGCCAAAAGTTTCTTAACATTATTACTTACCAGATGTTTAGGGTTTTGTATGTTGGTATATAAATTGGATGTTTGTATTTTCGGAAAATGAATATATGTTATATTTTGATGTCGTTTCCCTATCTTTTTTATTGTATGTTTGTGTTCATCTAATGTTTTGTTTGAAGTTATTGAAGCCAAATCAAATGTGCAGATCATGTTTACTTCAATAGATCTTTTGCTTTTATAACCAGCTTATAATTATCAATCATGTTTCATTTTCAAATGGAAATTGCCAATCACTTACATTTCATTTGGAATGACTGGATTTGAACTTCTCCAAAAGATTAAGTTTGGTGTTTGTTTTCTGCATATGCTGATTTTCACAATATTTGATAGCTTACTTTGATACAAATCATTAAATGCGAAATAAAGGCCATTTTTTGGTTCTTATGAGCTTGACTGCATTTTTGTCATCGATCGAGCAGAGAGAAAGTGAAGCCGGTGGAATCGAGCGACGTGGAGAACGGTGGATCCTCAGAGACGTCAGAGTCGATGACGGATAACAGTAAGAAATGTTTGGATATTTTTGGCTCGGTGACTCATCAAACTGGAATTAATGGTAACGGTGAGAGCTTTTCGAACGAGTGTCTACGACGAAACTGTACTTCAACTGTGGGCCCGGGAGGATGACTGATCTTTTACAGGTGAACAAGCTGTGTTTAAACTAGGGCTGAGCACGGGACTAGAAAATACCCGAACTGTACCGAATTCCGAATCGAACTGTAACGGAACCAAAAAATCTCCGTTGACCATTGACCAATCCCCGAACCGAACCGTCCTGAATTTCTTTTACGGGACGAATCTGGAGATTTTTAAATCCCCTTAAAATCTCTGTACCGAACCGAGAACCGATACTAGAACCGATTTATAATTGTATTAAATTAGCTATAAATCTCATTATATTCGATAGTTAATAAGTAAAATACTATTTTTATTAATCTTGTATCTTAATTAATCATCAACTAACAAGTAAAAGTTAAAATTCACCATAATCTAGTAATTTTAATTTACAATTATAATTTGAGCGTAAAACGGAGATTTATTCGAAAACCGAACTGAACCGTACCAGAACCGAAAAGAATTGTTGACTTTGACTTTTCTCTGAACCGTACCAAAAAAAATAATGGTACGATTTTGGAGATTTCCAAATCCCCGAACTGAACCGGACCGTGCTCACCCTAGTTTAAACAAATAATGGTATAAACTTTTGAAATTTACAAAATACCCTCGATTTTGTATTTTTTTTACAAGTTACTCCCTGAAGTGGGGTGTATTTGCAAATTTTAAAGAGGACTGTCTTTTTTCGTTGTTGTTTTTTTGTAAATAAGCTAAACAACCTCGAGGGTAGTATTTGTAATTATCCTTGCATGATGGGATATTGTAGAAACTGCCCTAATGTTTAGCCTAATTTGTAAAAGAAAAAAGTGTTCAAATTAAAAAAATGCCCTCAGGTTTGTATTTGTTTTGCAGATTATCCTCTGAAGTGGGTGTATTTGGAAATTTTAAAGATAACTGTTTATTTTTTTATGTAACTAGGCTAAGCCGACTCGAGGATGGTATTTGTAATCAAACCCAAATAATGGGATAATTGTAGAAACTATCACTAATATTTAGATTAATTTGTACAAAAGAAAGGAAGTGGTCTTTTGAAATTTACAGAAATGCCCTTAGGTTTGTATTGTCTTACAAATTACTCTTAAGTGGGGTGGTATTTGTGATTATTCTTAAATGGTTAAAAATATGATTCATCTGGTGCCTTCTAACGTTGGGTGATCCATGTTTTTAGGATGTGGAGATGAAAGAGAACCAGGTGCAATTTGTTGAACAACCGATTCCTGATTCTGAAGTCGAGCTTCGGGAGGTGACGATGACAATAGAAACTGATTTGAAGTCAAGTCAAGGAAAGTTTCCCATTGGCACGAGACAGAGTCTTTTCCATTGTATTGAAGATTAAGGTCAAAATCGGAAATGTGCCGCTTTTAAAGGTTTTAAATTTCTACGACAAAGAGAAAGGTTCGATGTTTTCGAGTAGATCATGTCGATGAGCCGATTTGTTACTACTGGGATATTATGGATGTCCGGTGCAGAGTTTTCGGTTGATGTTAGCAGTATGAGGAGAGTTATGAGGAGAATCAAGAAAGAAATTAGTGTAGTCATTCTTGAGTTTTTTTTTATTTGTTTTGTTTTTTGTGTTTTTATATTGTGTAGAATAGATGTGTAAGTTGTTCTTGCATATATAATCCTACTCCAAAGTTGTTCATCAGGGAAACATTTGGTTGACAATTTTAGTCCTTTAGCTTTTTAATGCGACAATTTTACGCTTGGTCAAAATTGCAATTTAGTCCTATCATTTATGATATTTTCGCATATTTTGGTGTTTAAGGAAACTTTGAGAGTAATGATACATTGGGAAAATATATCCATGACCAAAGTTGGATCAACTTGGAATATATGAGACCTAAATTGCAAAAATTGAAGATTTATGGGTCATTACATTATATAATTGTAAGGCTATAATTGTTAGACCAATAGATACATGACTAATTTTACCATTAAACCAAAATTTTGCCAAGAAACAATATTTTCATCAATCATTCCCTTTGTTATTCCCTTTCCAGAATAACTTTGGGATAATCCTCTCATTAATTAGCTTTTAAAATCTCATAAAATGTCAGAGGCACGAGAAATATATGCAAAATCAAGGTTGGACTAGTGATTGACTTTGGGGATTAAAAAAGAAAAAGAAATTGAAAGATGGTTTTAAAAAATGACAAAACCATTAATACCCACTCAAATTATGGGAACATTGTAAAATTCTCAGATTGACGAAGAATATGAGATTAACCGTTGGGCAGACAATGTCAACACTTGTTGCAAACGAAATCAAACACTTCCCAAAATGGATACTAAAAATTGGTGATGGAAATATATGTACCGGAGTTGATGGTCAAACATTAATTGATATACCTGATGATACACTTCTTCGCACCTCAGGTGACCACGTTGCCGCTATAGTCGATAACACTTATCCTTCTATTTTAGAAAACTTTAGCAATCACTCGTTCTTCGAGGAAAGAGCTATTCTTGCACCAACTAATAATATTGTTGAAATAGTTAATGAGCACGTGATGTCTATTCTTCCAGGGGATGAAAAAGTATATCTTAGTTCTGACACCATTTGCAAGACATATGTGAATGGAGGAGAACAACATCAAGTGTACTCGATCGACTTTCTAAACACAATAAAGTGCTCAGGGACTCCTAATCATGTTTTGAAATTGAAGATTGGAGTTTCGGTTATGTTGATTCGAAGCATGGATCAAGCTTCGGGATTATGCAATGGTACAAGGTTGGTCGTTACCCAACTTGGAGAACGCATTATTGAGGCAAAGATTCTTTTAGGAACTAATATTGGAATGAAGGTCTATATTCCACGTATGGCATTGAGTCCACTGGATAGAAGGGTCCTGTTTAAATTTCAGAGGAGATAATTTTCACTTATTGTTAGTTTTGCAATGACTATAAACAAGAGTTAAGGTCAAACTCTATCCAATATTGGTTTGTACTTACCAACACCTATTTTTAGCCATGGCCAACTCTATGTCACCATCTCTCGGGTGAAGAGTCGTAAAGGATTAAAAATCTTATGCTGCGACGACGATGGTAACATTGTTAATAAGACAACAAATGTTGTTTACAAAAAAGTCTTTTAAAACCACAAGTGAAGATTTTCTTTATTGCATGAACAATTCAATTTCTAATTTTTTAAATTTGCTTTTTAAATTTTATTTTATTATGTATTTATTTCATTATGCCCGCGTAATAAGCGGGTGTCTACACTAGTATTTTTTTTTTGTTGTGTGTATTCATTGTAATTCTTTTGTTCAATTATTGAGAGTGTTTTCAATTTTTTTTTTAAAAAGTGATTATTAACTTTTAACAAAAATAAATAATTAGTATTTAATATTATCAAATGTCAGCTTCTGCTTCAGACTGCACATAATGTCTGAAGTAGAACAAAAAGTGGTTTAGATTATTTACTCAGCTTCTGGTTTGACTTTTACACACGTTAAAATATTTTTACAAACTTTATTAGAACAAAATGTGGTGGATCCTTTGTTGCATCCCCTTCCTCGAGTGTTTCTACTGCCTGGGTTGCGCCCATTGGGCATGGAAAAGATGCCTACACAATGCAGCCTACGATAGCAAATTGTGGCCCAATCCACCCCCGAAGAATTCGAGCCCGTCCCGAGGCTCTACCGCTACATCCTATCCATCTACGAGGATAATCTCGAGCAACCGCATCACGAGCCCCTCTGTCATTTCAAAATCGACCCCGATTGCCTAATCGTGAAAAAGACTTATAATATTACACGTGGCAAATTGCCACCGTACTTACTATACGTCGATCACGATCATGACTGAATCGAACTTTTTACACTTACTTTTTATTTAAAAATAAAAAACTCATCCGCAAGAGAACATAGCATCAGTAGGTGGTAAGTTGGACTCGAGTCGAATCACAAGGAAGACTAATCGAAAGTTATTCCGGTGTTTGGTTCTACGAACGAGAAAATGACTAAACTAAATACGCGATCCAATTTAGGTTTGAGTTGTAATATCTAATGCGACGAATTAAACTGTGAGCAATATAATCAAAAGCTTTGAAACTATTAATAAGCGAGGGTTCTAGTACGCCAGAATCATCTCCACGATCACTCGGGAATTTCATCGAGCACTTTACCTACGAGCCAGGGTTGTCAATCCTGACTTGTCGATCAAGCGTCGAATCATCCCGAGAGATGGTTCTAAATGGCTCTAGGCACTAGACCGATAAATTCTAGCCGAAAAATATTAACATATTCGATAGCATAATCTGAACGAAAGCATGAACATGATCGGTATTAAAAACGAGAACAAGCATCGACGAAAATCAAAGGAAATAATTATTCTAATGAGCATGCAATTAAAAACACGAGAAAATGTCTAAACATTGAAACGACTAAACTAACAGAAATTGTAATAACCAAACTACTAAGCAATTCAATACAAACTAAAACGGCAAAATGCCTATGAACTAATTAACGAGTACAATTCCGAAAACTAGAGAACAACATTCAAGATCACAAAATCTAAACTATAAAAAAATAAAGAGAAGTTCAGTAAACTTATGATTCAGAAGAAAACAACAGCAAAACAACGAGTCCACATCTGCGAAGAATGAACTTGAACGTAAAACGAAATAGAAACTACAATACAATGAAGTCTTCAACACGAATCTTGCATAATCAAAATGGGACAAGAACCGAGGAATTTTTGTGATGTGAAACCTTCCCCCAAGTTCAGCCACTCGAATTCTGAAGAAAAGGACAGGTTTTATAAGTTTTGCTAAAATTAATCGCTCAAACTGCCGGTGCGTCGACCGATGCGCGCATGGGTCGACGCAACAGAGAGTTTGCGTCAACCCAGCATCGACCAATTGGGGCATTCTCGGCGTCGACGTGGGCGCTGCATTGCGGCGTCGGTAGCACGTCGCACGTCCCGTCTTCTTCGTTTCGAGCTGAAACACAAAAATAAAGCAAAATTAGATAATTACTTATAAAATAAGGTAGAAAAACATTAAACGAGACACGAAATGAAAAACGTCAAAAGGAAGAAAAGCGAGAAGTAGATAACCCTAAAACCTGTAAAATAAACAAAACACAATGCAAGAACACACGAAAAATATATACAAATATGTACAAATCAACTCCCCCACACTTAGATTTTTGCTTGTCCTCAAGAAAAATCAAATCTAGACGTAAGAAAAAGCTAACTACCCGATGACCTACTCACTAATGCACTCAAATGATTCAAGAAGTTAATGCATTAGATCGAATGAAAACTCAACTAAAAGGACGAAACGATAACGTTGAGATAAGAGATTTAGACTAGCTTCCGAACACCTAAAAGTAATGAGTTGACCTCCATGTACGTCACTCATCTATGCCTCATCCAAGGTCTATCCTTGATCAATCAGCCAAGTTGTCACCCGACAAGCCCAGTCATCTATACACATCTTTAACAATACAATCTAAGAAAAAAAAAAACTTAACTTGTACAAGGATTTCTCTTCTTGTACTTATTATTTTTTTTATTCCTTTTCTTTTCTTTTCTTTTTTTTTCTTTTTTTTTATATAAGTGTACCCATAGAGATGGGGTACTAATTGAGCATAATTTACATAAATCAACAACGAGAGTTCATTGACTCCGATCTTACGTTGCAAAGTGTCATTAGAGTAGATTTGTCCTTATTTTTATTAGCTTTTTAGTTCATTTTTCCATTTATTTTTGGTATAAGTTGGACGGTTTAAGCTTAATTCCGTATTTTTATAGTTCCGACTTATTTTACCGTATTTTAATCGTAATTGATGCAAATAGGTGATATTTCGTTATTTTCACCTTACAGCTAAGTAACCGGAAGAGTTCAGCGCGTAATAGACGAAGTTCGATGTTCAAGAATAGGAGAACGAGCTTTTCGGCGAAACGAGTAGCAAAAGATAGAGAGAGATGGAGGCAGACGCCCAGTCGCGTCGACTGATGCGACCGTCGACGCTCCGTCGACGTGAGCCATGATCCGCGTCAGTCGACGCAGCGTCGACGCACCGATGTCGACGTAACTTGCTGAAGCGTCGATGTCGACGCACCCAGTCGACGCACCCGCCCAGCCGACGCGCACGCCCAGGCAGCACCGACGCCGAGCACCAGCACGCGTCAGTCGACGCTACGTTGACGCACCGTCGACTCGACGGCCCAGAATTCGGATTTTAGGGTTTCTTGTGCGCCAAGACTTGTAATATCTATATAAACCCTTTATATTTCGAATTTTTGAGAAACACACGACCACCTAGGGTATTTTAGTTTACAATAACAATAATCCCACATCTCATAACGAGATTTGAAGACGGAGATCAAGGATCGAAGAACAACGCGTCCAAAACATCGAAATCGCGTTCGGGATTCAATCTTCGCCCAAGATCGACGTGCAACTCCAGAATAGCTGGAGCTTCTCATTGCTTTTAGTAGTTACAATAAGTTTTCTAAACTCTTAGTTAATTTAGTAGTTAATTTCTAGTTTAATTTCTTAGTTTAATTCTTAGTTAATCTCTTAGTTAATTCTAGTTTCATTAGTTTAATCGTTTTATGCTTGGATATTGGATATTGGTTAATTTTAGTTTATTTATGCGAATTGATGAATGTTTGGTTGTTCATTCTTAGATTCATATGATACATTGCTTAGTGATAATTCCTTACGTTTATGCTCTTAGATGCGTTAGTTAGGTTTAATTTATAGTGGCGTATTATTGATAGTTTAATTAAAGCTCGTAGTTGATAATCTAGTTTAAAGTGATTAGTATAATTAGTTTTAGTTTAATTATTGCTTTAGTTATAATGATCAATCCAATATCTTTTAAAACCCCAATTGTACATGTATTTTATTTCGTAAATTGAGAAAAACATCTGAAAGACCGAACAATTGTTTCCTCGAGAGATACGACTCGAGTCAAACTCATCACCCTACAGTTACCTCGTACTCTTGTGAGCAAACTAACGTGTTTTAAATTAATTTATTAAAAAGGGGTGCACAAAAGTTTGAGTCAAAAATTTGGCGCCGTTGCCGGGGAAGCAACGAGTAGGAATTAAAGATGTTTTTCGTTTTATTTTCTTTTTGATTTATTAGTTATTTTATTTTTGTTTTTTTACTTGGTCTTTGCCATTTGGTACGTTGATGTATTGTTGAGTTTATGAAAGGAAGGCGATCACTTCAACGCGACCTTGTACCATTCATTGACAACATCCACCGTTCAAATCCACCGAGACCAAGACCCTTTTTTATTCCCGAGGACGATTCCTCAACAGCAACTGATTTCGCTTGTGATCAAGTTTCCGACATTATGTTAGAAGCAAATCCGATTCGAAATGGCGATTCACCACGACACCCGCCCCATTATTGCGAGACAAGATGCGGGGAGAAACGAAGGAGTCGACCAGCAGCAAAACGTAATCGGTCACCAACCCAACATGGCGAATATGAGGCACCAACGAAGAGATGAACAACAATGCTATTCGCCAACACAACATCGAGAACGTGGCAATTAGGAACGAAGATTTTCTGCAGCATAACGCGTATGCTAACAATCAAGGGCACGTGAATGATTGGTTGGAGAATCAAGATCATGGGTTACGAGCAAAATAATTTCGGAAGGAGATACGAGAGTCATGCAAAATCTATATAAACCCTTTATATTTCGGATTTTGAGAAACACACGACCCCTAGGGTATTTTAGCTTACAATAACAATAATCCCACATCTCATAACGAGATTTGAAGACGGAGATCAAGGATCGAAGAACAACGCGTCCAAAACATCGAATTCGAGTTCGGGATTCATTCTTCGCCCAAGATCGACGTGCAAACTCCAGAATAGCTGGAGCTTCTCACTGCTTTCAGTAGTTACAATAAGTTTTCTAAACTCTTAGTTAATTTCTTAGTTAATTTTGTTTATTTCGTTTAATTCTTAGTTAATCCTAGTTAGATCTAGTTTCATTAGTTTAATCGTTTTATGCTTGATATTGGATATTGGTTAATTTAGTTGATTTATGCGAATTGATGAATGTATGCTTAGTTATTCTTAATTTAGATTCATATGATACATTGCTTAGTGATAATTTATTATTTATGCTGTTAGATGTAGTTAGGTTTAATTTTAGTGGCGTTCTTGAGTTAGTTTAATTATTGCTCGTAGTTGATAATCTAGTTTAAAGTGATTAGTTTAATTAGTTTTAGTTTAATTATTGCTTTAGTTATAATGATCAATCCAATTCTTTTAAAACCCAATTGTACATGTATTTTATTCGTAAATTGAGAAAAACATCTGAAAAGACCGAACAGTTGTTTTCTCGAGAGATACGACTCGAGTCAAACTCATCACCCTACAGTTACCTCGTACTCTTGTGAGCAAACTGACGTGTTTTAAATTAATTATTAAAACAGGGTGCACAAAAGTTTGAGTCAAAAATTACTGAGCAACTTTTAGTCTGGCAACTGAACCAAGTTGCCAAAACTATTCGGAACCGAGACGGCCTCACACATGTTCAGGAGGAAATGAAGGGAGTTCGAGACGATATGAAAGAATTGAGAACGATGATGGCTGAAATGGCCAAAAGCACTCTTGAGAATTCGTCAGGACTAAGAAGATTGGAGTTAATGGTAGGACAATTGGCAACTGACATGGCATCATTGAAGTAGGAGAAAAATACTCTTCCAAGCCAAACGGAACAAGCCTCGGCTATTCATGTGCTGAAAAGCAGAAATGTAGTGGATAACGGCATCGAGCTAGAAAAGGAGGAAGACAAAAGGGAGGCCGAAACCCAACCACAAGTAGATGCAACCAAGTCGACCGATCTAATGCATAAATCTTCAAATCCAAATATTCCGAGGCCATTGAAGAAAAAGAACTCGACAGCGGCTAAAGACTCCATCGATGCACCACCAAGGAATTTGACCATTTATGATCACGTTCCCTTCCTAAGTCGCCTACGTCCGGCCAAGGAGAATAAGAGATTCATGGAGCTATATAATTTATTGAAAAATGTCAATATTAACCTCCCCCTGATAGAGGTGATAAAGACAATGCCGGCGTTTTTGAAGTTTTTCAAAGATTTAGCATCAAAGGAAAGGCGTTTGGGTACAAATCAAGCATGTGGCTTTGATAAGAGATGTTGGTGATATATTTAAGAAACCATTGCCACCCAAAGAGAAGGATCCCGGGTGTTTCTGCATAACTATT
>BMAC01000093.1:1238953-1265857 GCA_014905375.1 Phtheirospermum japonicum
TTACGCGCTAATAAAGGCTTGAGTTTTATTGTTTTAATTTTCTTATGAAGCCTAATGTTTAGAAGGCAAGAGTTGTGTAAGAAGCATGCTATAAGCTTCAATTGTGCTTAAGTGGTTTGAGCTTTCAGTCGGTTTACGAGTTTTGAGTTGAGGAATAGCCTATGTTTGAAGGCTACGTTATGAGTGTTAAGTGAGGTTTTTATTTTTGAACGAGGTGAAGCTATTGCTTCGTGATTAGTTAGTTAGTGAGTTATTGATCATGTTTGATCATGAGTTAGCCACACGACTTATATATTCCATACCCGTCCAAAGAGCCTTACATTACAACCCGCGAAGACCTTTTCCGATTCTTAGTTTAGACAGCACACTTAATTTGCGATTGAAAAGAGATTGATTTTCTGGTGCTTATTTATTGTGCATGTAATTGTAATGATTTGAGTGTATACACGTCCCATGCAGAAAATACTTGAGTGCTTTTGAGCGTACTTATATATATTATCCTTCGTGAGAAGCATGATTTTATTTTGAAGCGACAATGTAATAATGGTCAAGTGTTTGACGTTGCGTGACTTGTACCTATATTTTTCAAAATTTACGTATGTAGCATCGCACGACTCTTTGCTTGAACTTATTTTCATTCTAGTTATACTTTGAATTTATCGTTTGTTCGAGGACGAACAAACCAATTAAGCGTGGGGTAGTTGATTAGAGTAGATTTGTCCTTATTTTTATTAGTATTTTAGTTCGTTTTTCTATTTATTTTTGGTATAAGTTGGACGATTTAAGCATAATTCCGTATTTTTATAGTTCCGACTTATTTTACCGTATTTTAATCGTAATTGATGCAAATAGGTGATATTTCGTTGTTTTCACCTTACAGCTAAGTAACCGGAAGAGTTCAGCGCGTAATAGACGAAGTTCGATGTTCAAGAATAGGAGAACGAGCTTTCCGGCGAAACGAGTAGCAAAAGATAGAGAGATACGGAGGCAGACGCGCAGGCGCGTCGACTCATGCGACCGTCGACGCGAGCCATGATCCGCGTCAGTCGATGCAGCGTCGACGCACCGATGTCGACGCAACTTGCTGAAGCGTCGATGTCGACACACCCAATCGACGCACCCGCCCAGCCGACGCACACGCCCAGGCAGCACCGACGCCGAGCACCAGCACGCGTCAGTCGACGCTACGGCCCAAAATTCGGATTTTAGGGTTTCTTGTGCTCCAAGACTTGTAATATCTATATAAACCCTCTATATTTTGGATTTTTGAGAAACACACGACCACCTAGGGTATTTTAGCTTACAATAACAATAATCCCACATCTCATAACGAGATTTGAAGACGGAGATCAAGGATCGAAGAACAACGCGTCCAAAACATCGAAATCGCGTTCGGAATTCAATCTTTGCCCCAGATCGACGTGAAATTCCGGAATAGCTGGAGCTTCTCATTGCTTTTAGTAGTTACAATAAGTTTTCTAAACTCTTAGTTAATTTAGTAGTTAATTTCTAGTTTAATTTCTTATTTTAATTCTTAGTTAATCCTTTAGTTAATTCTAGTTTAATTAGTTTAATCGTTTTATGCTTGGATATTGGATATTGGTTAATTTTAGTTTATTTATGCGAATTGATGAATGTTTGGTTGTTCGTTCTTACACTCATATGATACATTGCTTAGTGGTAATTCCTTACGTTTATGCTCTTAGATGCGTTAGTTAGGTTTAATTTATAGTTGCGTATTATTGATAGTTTAATTAAAGCTCGTAGTTGATAATCTAGTTTAAAGTGATTAGTTTAATTATTGCTTTAGTTATAATGATCAACCCAATATATTTTAAAACCCCAATTGTACATGTATTTTATTTCGTAAATTGAGAAAAACATCCGAAAGACCGAACAGTTGTTTCATCGAGAGATACGACTCGAGTCAATCTCATCACCCTACAGTTACCTCGTACTCTTGCGAGCAAACTAACGTGTTTTAAATTAATTTATTAAAAAGGGGTGCACAAAAGTTTGAGTCAAAGTGCAACTGATATCATTCTTCAATTTAGCGCATGAAGTTTTAACGTCTCCAAAAATAAAAAGAAAAACTACATAAAGTCCTATAGATGGTATTGGGAAATGGGGCTAGTAGAGAGTATTCGACTCTTTGGAACGAAATAGAATAGAACAGAAGACAAGGCACTTCATAGATTCTTTACACTTCATTCCCCACAATTACACTACTGTTCGAACGAAAGTCTAAATAGCCTAACCAAAGCATCTAACCACGTAACTTCGTCAAGGTTCCAGTCAATATAAATATACACAACTCAAATCAACCACAACTAAGCATACGACAATTACTAACCAAGGACAAACCCCACATTCTTAAACCATACAATGTCCACATTGTATAACACGAAAATTCAAGCTAAGTATGGTAAAAGGTAAGAGGAAGAGAGATACGCCCATGAAATCGCGCTTGTGGTGATGAGTCAAGCGTCCAAAAATGTCAAACGGGCTTCGAAGTCGAGGGGAACCTGAAATGAAAAGAACAAAAACAAACAAAAATAAACAAAGTTAAAAGGCTTGGTTTGCCTCCCAAGAAACGCTTGTTTAACGTCAAAAGCTCGACGACGTTTACGTTCAATGTCATCCTGGGTCTAAAAACAAATGACGATCGTGCCACGCCCTGGTATTCTCCAAGAGCAAGAATTGGCAATGATAATCACTAAGGCGGGCACAAAAAACATGTCCCGAGATGCGAGGGGTGAACACTCCAACTAGTTTCAGAGGTTGGAACCGCGAGTAATCGATCACCTCAAATATATCAAAGGATAATGGTAACACGGGGTGACCCTCGATCAAAGGAAGACTAAGAAAATCCGTCGAGCAAATGAAATGTTTATCAACCAAACCATGCTCTTTCGTTTCCTTGATCTCTGCCTCAACGCCCTTAAAGTCATGTAAATTCGGAATCGGGCTTAAAAGAGGGCAAACTGACTCCTTCTCAACTATCTCTTCAAACGCCTCCTTCTCATGTTCGTACAAAGTGTTAGGCGGCATGGCATGAGGTTCAATAAATTCACTCGAAGGTGACTCTCCCACACAGTCTCTTACAACATCCTCAAAAGTACGGGAGAGATAATGCCGACTTCCAACCTTTTCGCCTCACCTACCAATTGCACCTCCTTGCACACCTCGTTTAAAAGATCATCAGAGCTTGAACTGCATTCAACCAAGATGGAATCTTCCACATCAACTATGGGCATATCCCCATAACAAGGTTGGTCAAGCCCGCACGCCTGTTCGACAAGTTGCTCTAATTGAATCTTGAGGTGATCCATACGTTCATCCATCCGTCGAACACAATCTGAAACCACTACCAAATAAGATTCAAATTCCGAGAAAAAGGACATGGGCAAATCCTGATAAGCTGTGGCGTAAAGATCGCCGCTCGGAGTATATGCATGAGAGGTGGGTGGAGTGTAAACGTCGTAGCTCGAAGAATAGAAATCTTGAAATGATGGAGTATACGAGTCAGTGCTAGGGTAAGAATAAGGTGGGGAAAATTGAGCATAAGAATCGTCAAAACTCGGATCATAATAGCCACGAGATGGTGCATAAGTATCAATGCTTGGATTATCGCAATATGAAGGACATGGGCCGAAATAATCAAAAGTATGAGCCCATTCTCGACCGCTCGGAGCATACGGGTCATAATATGATGGAGGAACTTGAAAATCAAAATTTGGAGCGTAAGGTTCATCATATGGCGAACTAACTCGATAGTTTGCCATCTCCAGTCGAATTAATCTCAAATTTTCAAAGATGTGGCTGCAAAGCATAACACTCAACAAATGAGATTAAACGTACCAGTAAGAACAAAACAAACAAAAACAAAAATCACAAACAAACACTGACACAAATAAACAAATAAGAACACGAACAAAAATTACTAAGAGCAAACACCAAAAATCGCGACTTTTAGCCTTCCCCGGCAGCGGCACCAAATTTTGAATCGAACTTTTTACACCTACTTTTTATTTAAAAATAAAAAGCTCGTCTGCAAGAGAACGGAGCAGATATAGGTGGTAAGTTGGACTTGAATCGAATCACAAGGAAGACTAATCGGAAGTTATTCTAGTGTTTGTTCTACGAACGAGAAAATGACTAAACTAAACACGCAATCCAATTTACGTTTGAGTTGTAATATCTAATGCGACGAATTAGACTGCGAGCAATACAATCAAAAGCTTTGAAATGATTAATAAGCGAGGGTTCTAGTGCGCCAGAATCATCTCCACGATCACTTGGGAATTTCATCGAGAACTTTACCAACGAGCCAGGGTTGTCAATCCCGACTTGTTGATCAAGCGTCGAATCATCCCGAGAGATGGTTCTAAATGGCTCTTAGGCACTAGACTGATAGATTCTAGCTGAAAAACATTAACATATTCGATAGCATATCTCAACGAAAGCATGAACATGATCGATATTAAAGATGAGAACAAGCATCGACGAAAATCAAAGGAAATAATTATTCTAATAAACATGCAATTAAAAACACATGACAATGTCTAAACATTGAAATGACTAAAATAACGAGAAATCGTAATAACAAAACTACTAAGCAATTTAATACAAACTAAAACGAGAAGAACGACAAAATGCTTATGAACTAATTAACGAGTACAATTCCGAAAACTAGAGAACAACATTCAAGATCATAAAAGATAAACTATAAAACAATAAAGAGAAGTTCAGTAAACTTATGATTCAGAAGAAAACAACAGCAAAACAACGAGTCTACATCTGTGAAGAATGAAATCGAACGTCAAACGAAATAGAAACGACGAAACAACGAAGTCTTCAACATGAATCTTGCACAAAATCGAAAGGGGACAAGAACCGAGGGATTTCTGTGATGTGAAGCCTTTCCCCAAGTTCAGCTACTCGAATTCTGAAGAAAAGGACATATTTTTATAAGTTTTGCTGACATTAACCGCTCAAACTGCCGGTGCGTCGACCGACGCGGGCGGAGCATCGACGTCGACGCATGCCAGGTGTTCGTGTCACTAGGCGTTACATCGACTGATGCGCGCATGGGTCGACGCAACAGATAGTTTGCATCAACCCAGTGTCGATCGATGCAGGCGTTCTCGGCGTCGATGCGGGTGCTGCATTGCGGCGTCGACAGCACGTCGCACGTCCCGTCTTCTTCGTTTTGAGCTGAAACACAAAAATAAAGAAAAATTAGATGATTACTTATAAAATAAGGTAGAAAAATATTAAACGAGATACAAAATGAAAATTTCAAAAGGAAGAAAAATGAGAAGTAGATAACCCTAAAACCCGTAAAAACAAATAAAACACAATACAAAAACACACGAAAAACACATACAAATATGTACAAATCAATGACGACATAGTGCTCGTGATAAGGGGCTTTAATTTGACCAACGAGGGCGATTACGCGGTTTTTCTCAACAATAAGCTCAGGAAAAGGAATTTGACGGAGGGTACGTTCACAACTTCGGGTACATTTTGGATAAGGAATGCGATATTTTGAGGGAGATGATTGAGAAGTTTCCAGAATATACGTTGACTTTCACAGGGCTTTCATGGGGTCGGGTGTGGCGGCATTGATGACTATATTGTGGTGAAAAATCTGGAGCGGCTGGGGTGTATCGAGAGGAGAAGGGTTAGGTGCTATTGTATAGCGTCGGCGAGGTGTGTGTCGCTTAATTTGGTCGTGGGATATGCTGATGTCATCAATTTTATTGTTCTCCAGGCAAGTTGTTAAGGTTTCTCTTGATTATGTTCTCGTTGAGAATACTTACAGGGTAATTATTTTATTTTTTAATATTAAATCAATTTTAATCATTTTCAATATATCTCATATCTATTCCTAGAAAAAACCTCATCTTTTATTCTTCAATTCTTCAACAAATTTTCTCCTTTGATTTCAATCTTCTATAATTAATATATATATGTGTTCTTGTTGGAGTGTTTGTTCATTGGGATGGGTTCATTACTACCGAATTTTATCATTTCCCCTCTTTAAAAACATGCCCACAAGGTGTTTGTCAAAATACCTCAACCATTAAAATACTTCCAATTCCCAGTGGAAGGGATGAAAAAACACAAGAAATGCTCTATTCTCTCTCCTACCTTTTTCCTTCGACCTAATCGATTACCCGCCAGGATCACGGCGTCTTTGCCCCGTCACCGGATTCAAGCCACCATGCCGCTGGTTTCATAGTAGCCCCGGCCACCCCTTGCTTCTTTTTCAAGCGCCCCCGGTCAATCGCACGCCATGACATCCTTGCCTTGCCAATTGCACGCACTACAGTCTTTTACGGCCACCACGACGGGTTCGACATTGGCGCTTCCCCTTCAGTTGCCTTTGATTCTTCTCATCGGCCATTTATGGGCTATGCTGAAGGTGCCCTTCATATGCCGTCACACGCTCCGCCACAGCCCTCACTTCCATTTTCTTATCCACACAACCAACAGATTTTCCCGCCTCTGATCTTGCAGCCCCCCAGTTATTTCTTTGCCGACGTCTGCTATTGCCCTTAGCGGCTTTGATCTGACTTTTTCTACTCCCAGTTTCGTCGGTTCCATTCCAGCTGCTATCTTGTTTGGATCCTTGTCGATGGCTAGGGTTCCCACCCAGTCACTTGATGCGCAAGGCAACCCCTTCCGTTTTCCTGGCATTTCTCCGACGCACCTGGTCGTCGCTCCCCCGACATTTTAGGCTCTGTTCCTTACTCTTCCTTCTACCACAATGTCTTTTTCCTCCATTTTGGCAGCTTCTCCAACAGCAGCTAGGGTTCCCTCCGAGTCTAAGGTTTCTCTCCCTTGGACTGCGCCGCAACCCAACCTCTCCATCGTTGCCCTGAGTTCTTATCTCCACACCCACTGCCCGACGGCCTTTACAGCGGGCGTTCTACCTTCCTCCGTTGCGCCATTGATCTCTTCTACCTACGGCTCGGCTGCTTTTTCCATGATGGACTCGGGTTTTTCGGGTCACCCTTTAACTACTCCACAATCTGTCTCTACAGACCAGGCCCGTATGAATTATGGAGCCGCTCCTCAACCCGTTGATTTCATACAGCACCGCCCGTTTCCAGGCAGCTTTGGTTTCCAAACTTCCCTTTCCACGGGAGCTACCAACTCAGCAATGCCACTTCTTGCTTTTTAGCAACCCCTTACAGTGACGGGCACCTTCCCGGTGACCCTAGCCCCACTTTGACAGAACATCGCGGCAACGGCCCCACCTCGATGAATCTGACTCCGCCCATTAAAAATGGCGAGTTTTATTCGGTTATGATAGATGAGAATCTCTACCAATCTCGGGTCTCGTTGTTGTGTGGTTCTCTCATCGGACGACTACTTCAGCTAAAAGGTTCGAAGCCCCTTACGATCGTTGTAATCAAGAAATTGCTGACTGATTCGAACTTTGCGTACCTACTTTATAAATATTTATCGAATTTTTAAAAGCTCGCCCGCAAGAGAACGAGATCGCGTGTAGGTTGGTGAGTTGAACCGAATCGTCTCTCAAGGAAAACTAGGCTCGAAAGTTCCTTTTGTGTTTGTTGTTCACGAATAAGAAATAAAATAAAATCCTAATCTAAACACATAAAAACAATAAATTGGTTCAAACGAAGAACAATAAAACTAAAGGGTTTTGAAAAGATTTAGAAAACTAGGATTCTAGAGCTTCGAATCGTTTCCATGATCTATTGGGATAAACCCAATTGATGGTTCACGACGATTATAGGCTCAAGACCCATAAGATCTAACCAAGCAATCTCATCAATTTCATCATCAATAAACTCAACTCAATCATCAATCCAATCAAGATCATACAATTCATCATTTATGGGGAGTTGGTTCGTTTGAAGATCAATTATTAAACTATAAAGCATGAATCGAAAGCATAAGAACTAATTAAACTAAATTAAAACGAAAGGAATTAAAGACTTACTAATTAAACGAGAAGAAAGTTGTAGCGTTCCACAAGCGAATCTTGAATCTAAATTATCTAAACTATCTAAGAAGTAATCTACTTTATTCTAAATCTAAGAATTTAAAACTAAGAATTATGAAAAGTAACTAAGAAATCGAAGGGCACTCGTTGGATTTGTCATCCCCTAAGAGGCCTTAAAAACCCTAACAATATGATAATGTATGTTAAAAATCCGAAATACATAGGTATTTATAGTTTTTGGGAGTCTTGAGCAATAAGAAACCCTAAAAACGCATCAAATACGCGTTTCTGGGCAGTCACGTCGACCGGGCATCGACCGACGCGGTTCGGATCGACGCAACAGAGAGTTTTGTGGGCAGGCGCGTCGACGACATCGGTTCTTGCGTTCGACCGACTCGAACTCGTCGACGCTACAGGGAGTGTTGTGGGCAGGTGCATCGACGACATCGGTTTTTGCGTTGACCGACGCGAACTGGTCGACGCTACATAGAGTTGCATTCGGTCAGGGCTGGTCGGACAGGGATACTATAACGGTTCCAGATGGAAAACCGTTATAAAAAGTCTAGCGGCTTCACATTCTTCAAATCGTGACCCGTTTTCGCTTAAACTCTACTCGTTTGCCCATTCTTGACTACGTCCAAACCAAGATACTTTAAAATAACTAAAATAAACATAAAATTAATTAATTAAGATTAAAATATGATAAAACAAGCTGGAGATAAGAAAATACGAAAATGTGCTCAATCTATCCAACTTTCACCGAAAATAATAATAAAAATGAACTAAAATACTAAATAAAATCAAGACAAATTCATGTTAATCACTGACTTCTGCTTGGAGCACCACCGGAGATTGACTTTGTTCCGCTTAGCAAGGGATTTTTTAGCATCTCTTTCTCTTTGGCCGAGGATAAAAACCGTGCGTTCGCCAAGATGGCTTGGAAGCTTTGCTCCAATACTTTTAGGCTCTTTCCATGTACCTCAGATTTTAACCCTTATAAGATTCCCTCAGTGTCGTCTCGGGTTTGGATTCGTATCTATGAACTACCAATTGAATATTGGGATCGTTCATTCATACTTAGTATTGCCAGTGTTGTTGTTTCAAATTGATGAACGTTCTGTTAACGGCTTGATTGGCCATTTTATTCGTATTCTGGTCGAACTTAACCCTGACAATACTTTGCATGAGACTGTTATGATTGATCGTAAAAGGGTATTGTGGGTATATTTCCTTAGATTACGAGAGCTTGCCAAATTTTTACTCTTACTGTAAAATGGCTGGACTCCTCGTTGGTTATTGTCCCTCATCTAAGACTCGTGTTTCTCAGCACGTTAATTGAGACGAGTGGCAAAAGGTTGACTCTCAAAGATCTTCTCGTCGTTCGAATTCCGCTGATCATCGAAGCCATCAACATAATGAGTATCGCCCTTTAGAGAATTTCGGTCTTATTGATACTTCTTTGATGACTTCCAACGCTTTTCAAGTGTTACAGGCTAAGGTCTGCACGGGGTCTCTGGCACCTCCTACCTCAGAGCCTACTTCGATGTCCAAGCCATTATCTCCCGCCCCCGTGAACCCGACTCCTAAAGCTACCGCTACTCTTGTTACTTCATCCGGTTTGAAAGGGAAGGATTACCGTGTCACTTCTGAGTCTTCTAATAGTGGCTCAGATAATGGTGAGCAATTAATTGCGCAGCTTTGCGGGGAGAACAAATTGACCGTTTGTGGATCGATTGAGAATGTTTATGACACCTCTCAACAACTTGTGTTTTACGAGGAACCTGCTTCAACTACCTTTTCGAGCACGAGTTATGTTGATCAGGTGGACATGGGGTCTTCAGATAAGGTTTCTCTATCATCGCAATATATTCTAACAGCTTGTCTTGCACTTGAAGAAGGCATTATAGTGGATGATTCGGATATCGACAGCCAACATGGCACCCCACTTTTCGTAAATATGCCACTGATCGACGTACCAAGAAAATACTTGATAAAATTAAAAAGGTACAGCAGGAATCGTCTACTCCTTTAACAATTGACAT
Source organism: Phtheirospermum japonicum (assembly GCA_014905375.1). NCBI lineage: Eukaryota > Viridiplantae > Streptophyta > Magnoliopsida > Lamiales > Orobanchaceae > Phtheirospermum > Phtheirospermum japonicum. The sequence continues at coordinate 1,248,980 of BMAC01000093.1, forward strand.
TGTGAAATCCTCTCCTGCCCCTAACCTTATGATTGCCTAATGAAATGTACCTTGTTAAGTTGTGTAACATAAATTTTTGTATTTTCTATTATCCATGTATTAGTTGATTTAATGTTACAATGCAATCTTATTTTTATATAATACAAATAATTAAAACCCAACATCTAAATTTTTGATTATGAAAGTAAATCAATGATATAGCATGGTTAACATAAGTGATTATTAATAAAAATATACAACTCTTTTATATTTTTTACTTTTATCTAACATCTTATAAATTAATTTAAAAATTATTGAATATATATTTGCTTCAATTTTTAATTACAAACTAGAAAGTACAAATATCCTGTGCAATACATAAACACATCACCCCACTAACAAATCGGAAAGAGGGTGAGGAAAAGAGAACAATTTCAATATAATATTGAAATTTTCAAATGATCGAATATTTTACAATTTTATCCCTCAATTTTTCAAAATTGTAATTATTTGTAATATTTTAAAAAATATATAAAATTTAACATTTAGTTAATCAATCATTTGGGGTAAAATGTATGGCAAAATCAAAACTTAGGGGGTTTTGTACTTTAAAACAAAAAAAGAAAAAAAGAAAAACTGATTATCTAATGTAATCACTCTTTACTCAAAACGCGACTCCAGGTAATTCAATCGCTAGTTCTTAGCTTCGCACTCATCAATGGCGACCCATCTCACAATTCTTCACATGTTTATGCTTTCAATTACTTTGGGTGGCTCTTTTGCTCATAGGTAAGAAAGCCCTTTTAATCTTCCCCTTAATTTCTGCTTTAAATAGAATTGAATTGGCATTGTACTTGCAATTGGTTTGAGTTTCAAATTATTTTAGATCTAAACTTTCCATTTTTCTGAGAAACTGGGGAACCTAAACGTTATTTTGTACCTTTTTTTATTTATTAAAATTATTATGTTTCTTGCATCGTTCAACTTTATTTTAGTTTAAGTATCACTTGATTGTAAATTAGAAAATTCGAGTGATGGGTTTATGTTATTATTAAATGATGATTATTGAACTACTTTTTTTTTTCTTCTTATTTTCTCTGCGATCATATTCATATTTCTTTATGGGGTTAGAAATTGTGGGTACAGTACAGCTTTAAAAATTGGCTCCTATCAGAGAGAATAATATGGGGTTAAAAAATATTTATTTTTTATTGCAATAAATAAATAAATAAATAAATAAAATCGGTGATCGATATTAGAATCCTTGTGTTGGAATTTTTGTGTGTGTTTTTTGATCTCTACTAGTTGGTTGTAGTAAACATCGAGATTATAAGCTCTGCGAATGTAATAGATGTGAACGCACTATATTATTATATTCGCAATTTTGTAATTTCAGTACTTGAAAGGAGTTGAGATATATTCGCAATTTTGTAATTTCAGTACTTGAAAGGAGTTGAGAACTAGAGTAGGTCTCCTGTGTGAGGGCCACACGGATCGTTTTTCAATAGAGTAGCTCTCCTGTATAATGTTTTTAGTTTTCTCGAGAAGATGGTTTTTGTTAAAACCTAAGGTTCTACTAATATCATTTCCAGTTTTCAATCAATTAGTCTAGGTTTTATTTTTTGTCTTCTATTTATATCCCTTTTTTTTTCATTATGTCAGTATCAGGTTTTGGTAAAAATACATTCTCAATTAATGAAGCATTTGAGGTTTAATGAAAAGCTACGAGGAGGAGTTTTGGGTGAAACTGTGAAATGAATGTTAAATAAAGATGCCAAGCATTAGAGCTCCAGCTATTATAAAAGCCACAACCCTTCTGTTAGTTCTTCTTCTTCCTTTTTTTCTTCTTTTTTATTCATTTATTGTTGCTTTGGTGATTGTCCAATACTTTAACCTGTCAGGTTGTTGTTAAATGTTGGCCAATAATTGAGAGAGAATGTGGTCGAGATATAGCAAGAGTGCACATTGACAAGGTTAGATATGTTGCGCCTGGAACCCAATGACTGCAGCCCAGGTAATGACGATAGTATCGAGTTTGCTATTGTATTCGCTCGATACATTGAGGAGGCGAATGATGATAAAACTGGGGTTGGAGATCGATGTATGTGGACTTTTGGAGAAAAATATATAGGATTGAAGAGCTTTGTTTGTTTTATTGTTTGGGACTCGATGGATTGTGGATGAGCTACTTAAATAATCTTAGATGATCTCATAATATTTTGTACACATTGACATTCATGTACAAATTAATATAATTGTTTGAAGATGTATCAACTCTTTTCTGCAAAAAAATTAAAAGTGACACTTTTTTTTTTGACAAAAGTGACATATTTTGCTGCAAATGTCATAGTTTTTTAACAAAAAAAAATAAAATAACGATTAATATCAACTATTAGAAATTGACATTTTTTATTTATAAAGTGACAGTATTATAACTTAACTACTATAATTTGTGTAGAAACTCTTTTTCTGCAAAAAAAAATCAAAAGTGACACTTTTTTGGACAAAAGTGACATATTTTGGTGCAAATGTGACAATTTTTTTAAAGGAAAAAAAAATAAAAAATAATGATTACTATCAACTATTAGAAAGTGACACTTTTTATTTATAAAGTGACAGTAATATCTTAAGAAGTGACAGTATTATAACTTGACTACTATAATTTGTGTAGCAACTCGTTTTCTGCAAAAAATCAAAAGTGACACTTTTTTGAACAAAAATGGTGCAAATGTGACGGTTTTTAAAGGAAAAACAAAACAAAAAATAACGATTATTATCAACTATTAGAAAGTGACAATAATATCTTAAGAAGTGACGGTATTATAACTTGACTACTATAATTTGTGTAGCAACTCTTTTTCTGCAAAAAATCAAAAGTGATATATTTTGGTGCAAATGTGACATTTTTTTTACAGGAAAAAAAAAACACAAAAAATAACGATTACTATCAACTATTAGAAAGTGACACTTTTTATTTATAAAGTGACAGTAATATCGACATTATTATAACTTGACCACTATAATTTGTGTAGCAACACTTTTCTGCATAAAATCAAAATTGACACTTTTTTGGACAAAAGTGACATATTTCGATGCAAATGTGACTGTTTTTTACAGTAAAAAAAAGCAGAAAAATAATGATTACTATATCAACTACTAGAAAGTGTCGCTTTTTCAACAATTAATATTGTCACTCTTCAGTTAAAAGTGTCACTTTTCACTAAAAACAATACTTTTACATATCATACTATAATAAAAAATTTAATTAAAAATATAAAACTGTCACTTTTTCCATTACTAGTGTCACTTTTGGCCTAAAAGTTTCATTTTTTTACTTCAAATATATTTTTATCTTCTATATAAACCAATGACATTACAATCAAACTAAGTATTAACATAACTTTTACACTAAAAATAGTTACTTTACATATCATATTGTAAAAAATTTTAATAAAAAATATAACATTGTCACTTTTTCCATTATTAGTGTCACTTTTGGCTCTAAAAGTGTCACTTTTTGCTTCAAATATATTTTAACTTCTATATAAACCAATAACATTACAATCAAACTAAATATTAATGTTCTATACTTTAAATTATACTAAAGAAAACATACATAAAAGTGCATTGCTCAAAATGTTTGTCACAATTAGTGTCACTTTTGGATTTAAACGTGTCACTTTTGCACTTTTAAGTGTCACTTTGGCAAAGTGATCAATGACCAACATTATTATAGAGCTTAGCGACCACTTTTGTTTTTGTGTATGTGTGTCTTCTTCTACCTATATGGTATGCATCAATCACCCAACCAACCAAACTCAACTACAATCAACTAACTACAAAATTAAACCTCTATTAGTAAATAAAAAATAAAAAATCCAATTACTACGTACAAAATGACCATCAAGAAGCAAAACATATATGGTTTTTTACTGGGTTATATGCTCTCATCCTTTCCTTAAAAAACCAAGAATAAGACTTGATCAAACCCAAGTTGTGTAGATTCCTCCTCACCAGGCTCCCAAGTGATAACAACATCGCCTCCCCACCGGTCATGGGCCCCTCCCCCCTTTCCATCTTTTGATGACAGATCAAGGGCAATTCCTTCACTTTCAAATCACTCGACCCAGTCTTTTCCCGGACAGATTCGATAATCTTTAGATCAAATCGATTCCCAACTCCATCCGTCATGTAGAATATGTTTAGCACCGTGTCTGTTGCCATCAATATCTCGGCCCTCGTGACATTTAGCCCATTTTCACGGAATGTTCGTGTCACGTGAGCTAGGAGACCTTTTCTATTGGACGTACACAGCTCAAGCCTCACACCCTGTGATTTATTATACAACAATATTTTATTAATTAATTTTAAATATTAAATAATTGAGATATTGATTTAACACGTTGAGAAATATATTATGCGAGCAACATTACTGTAATAATAAATGTGACGTGCAATTAACCTAAATGATTCCTATTCACATATATAGCGTAAAGGAATAAGCTCAGCACCTGAGATGCCCTCCTTTCAATCGCAGCACGTAAGCACAGAATCACTCACTGCTTTTCAGTTCCCGAACTTATCGGGGATCCATCCATGTGCTTAATAAAGAATTCCTACACAAACATCAACAACAAATATTTAAGAAAAGATTCTCACTTCTAAACAATAAACGTCATCTAATCTATACTATTTCTACCCCTGATTCTGGTTAGGATAATATGTTCATTTAGTTTCACTCTTTAATTAAAAATAAGACAACATCAACTGCACTGAGAAATATACCAACTACGCTCTATTTGCTGACGTGTCAACGGTGGCATGAAAAACAACGTACTCTATATCGGTCAACGTGCACACCAAGTCATACAAAAGGTCCGTCCGATCCTTGCAATGAATGTTCACCACAGAATAGTCCCCCAGGAAATAATCCTGAACCGAAACAACAAGTGAATCGGCATCACACGTCTCGACGATCGGGTCCCGCTCGTAATCCCGGTCGGCAAACATCATCTGGTGTAGCCGTCTCTCAGCATGCATATCATCTAACCGTTTTCCTCCAACAGAAGACCAATCACAATACATGCACAAAGCAGTATCACAAACAAGGTTATTGCGATAACTGAAGAGTGATTAGACGTTGACGACATATTCGTCGTTGTCTCCAACACATCTCCGGACTTAATTTCCATGTCATATATTCAATTTAACTAAAAAAACTTGGCATATTTGTTACTAATTCGAATTTTAATATCAAAACTTGAAGCAACAAATTAGAACCAGCTCTAATGTGACAAATTCCTTGCAATGCAGAAGACAATGGACTCTTATTTTGATTGTAATTCAACTAAAATGCTTTCTTCAATAAATTATCTGATACTAAATAATATTAGAAGTTCATGCATCTTTCATTTATTATCTTGTAAAATGAGCAAATCCCTTAATCCAATCATTTTCAGAAGCGCATTAAAAACCTGATATTAAACATAATCATAGCTCTAATATACAAACTATGTTTTAAAAAAGATCCTAAAATCGGATTCTAAAATTGATCCAATTGTCAAAAAACCCTAAAATCGATCAATCAAGAAATAAAATTGACAGTTTAGAACAAAACCTAAATTCTTAACTAAAAAGGACTCAATTGAAATAGTAAAATAATTACATAGATAAATTACCAGAACCCTAGGGTTTACAAATTGTACCCTGCCCGCTTTTGGAATGTTGACGGAGAAGTAGGAATTGGGAGTCCAGACGGCAGTAGGCGGATGGTTTGCAGAATTCCGATGGCCAATTTTGCGTTTGCTACTCAATTTCTCGGTGATGTCGAGAAACTAAGAAAAAAAACTGGGAAAGAGAGAGATAGAGAGGAGAAGTAAGAAAGACCATAAGATTTTGCCCAGCAGTTGACGAAGCACGGTAGAGGTGTTGTTGGGATTTGAAACCTTAATTAGGGATGGAGATTTTCTTAGCAAGAGGACGGAGAGAAGAAGAAAGAATGCCGATTTGTTTTTTTTTTCTCTTTTACGTGGGATCTGATTTACTAGACTGGATGCGGGTTTGATGTGAGTTTGCTCCGTTACACAGTATATGACCCGTGTGACGGTCACATTTGAGCGTTTGCTTTTTTAATATTGCAAATGCTTCCCTTCATATTTTTTGTTTCTATTTTATAAATTGACCATCAACAGGGTATATTGGTTAAGAAAATGCAAATCTCAAAGGGTAGTTTTTGTAATTAATCCTAATTTATAATGAGCACTAATTAATGTCATGGAACTTTGAATTTTATTATGCAAATACAATCAGTGACATTGTATTCTTAGGTGCATATACAACCATGCAACTAGCACTTGACAATCGAGACGAGATATTATGATTTTTCTTTTATATATTTTTTATTATTATGTTAAGAAATAAGATTGCAATGGACATAATGATATTAACGTCGGGGGACAGGGTATTCTTGTATAGACTTTCTATCGAACGAGGAGTGTGATTATTTGATTTCTTGGGTACATTTTCTTCTCTCTCTCTCTTTGTTAACTTGGTATTACACATTTATTTTTTCTTTGACTATTATATTTTTTGAAATTATAATTTGGATTTAGGTCCGGGAGAAAAGAAGCTTTACTGAGTCTGGAATTGAGTCAATAAATATTTGTATTTCCATGGAGGCATATGTAAGTTTCTTTTCTACTAAGTGTTTTATCTGTGTAAAAGTCAAATCATAAGTCAAATGTATAAAAGTCAAATCAGAAATCAAAAGCATATTAGAGTGTAAAGTTTATTTGAATTCATATGCTTCCTATCATATTTAGAGTATTTGGTTAGGAAAATTCTGAAGATTGGCCTGTGTTCTTGTTATTCGAAATGAATTATTAAAAAACAAAAAACAAAAAACAAAAAACAAACTGAGGTTTGGCCTAATTACACAAAAATTTAATTATTTTTCAAAATTACTAATACCCCATATTGAGGTGCAATTTAGTAAAATTCGAATAAATATCAAGGAGGTATTTGTAATTTTAAAAGATAGTTGGATTTTAACAACAACAATAATAATAATAATAAACTAAACTAAACCTTAAGATTTTTTTTAATTGTTGTAATTAATCCTTGTTAGAATTAAAATATTCTTAGCGAAAGCCATCGCTATAACCGAGAAACCATCATATTGAATTATTAAGGATCATAAGTTAGTTTACGGAAGCGTACCTGAATCCATAAGCGATTGGATTTGGGTTTGATCTTYTAGGGCAATACRTRTCCAATCCTTTTAGAGAATMCTTAARCTTTCTCTATATGTCTCTTCTGACGATGRRATGYAGAATAGATTGATAATATGATTATCTTGATGATAYGTATGCCCTAGGGACCATAACCCTTATATACTTRAGTTATTAGGGTTTATCTATTTTARCCCATCATCAAAATAGATARCYYRTTGAGTATCTACACATTAAAGGCCCACACCSTACTAAAATACATTAAGYCCAATACCTTAAACATTATTTGATCAYTTTTAATTARRCTTCCTTATTTGACAGTCCACAATATATAWTTATTTMACATATAAGCCCAATGTTGGATTAAGRATCCAAMAATCTCCCACTTGGGCTATATGTGTAACCTTATAMTTATACATTRTAAGAATATAACCGTACRAGCTCRACTTTGMTGTCATAAYCAAAATGTATTTATATCYAATCCGRTCCATCAGCCATATCAACATAGGATCAAAGCGGCCTTCATTACATTTATCGTAACTCGACCCATCAATGGTCACATATGTCAATACAACTGAATGACATGGATCATGATGTGGATGTGTAGCATGGAAATTTCATGTATTGTGATCGTAACATGCTTATTTCTAACTGGTCCACCTTAAAACATTAGTGAGATCAACCATATACTAAAAATCAAAGTGTGAATCAATCAAATAACTTTAATTTCTGCAGAAAATAAATTTAAAATATCCTTAAAATGAAGTAACTGAAAAATATGTTTATAAAAGAGAACATTATAATCACAAAACTCCCACTAAAACTAAAAATCCTCAAAAATTTGACACCCATACTAGCAGTATGCTCATGAAATATTTTGGGTGGCAATCCCTTTGTAAGCGGATCCGCAATCATGGAGTTTGTACCGATATGTTCAATAGACAACTGTTCACTTTGAATTCTTTCTTTAACAACTAGAAACTTGATGTCTATATGCCTAGGTTTCGTCGAGCTCCTATTGTTATTGGAATACAAGATTGCCAATTTATTGTTACAAAATAACATAAGTGGCTTTTCAATGCCATCCACTATACGCAGCCCCGTGATAAAGTTTCGTAGCCATACTCCGTGGTTAGATGCCTCATAACATGCTATAAATTCTGCTGCCATGGTAGAGAAGGCTATAATATAATAGACTGTTTAGCACTCCTCCAGCCATCAAGAATACATAGCCTGACTTAGATTTTATACTATCTTGGCATCCAACATGATCGAAGTCAGTATATCCTGCGATCTCAATCCGATCTGACCTCCGATATGTGAGCATGTAACCTTTTGTTTTTTAGCAAGTACCTTAAGACCCGTTTGGCTGCCTTTCAATGGTCTAGTCCTGACTTGCTCAAATATCTACCAAGCATCCCAACAATGAACTCAATATCCTAACACGTACATACTTGAGCATGCATTAGACTCCCTACTGCCAAAGCATAAGGAATCTTCTGTATTTCTTTTTCCTCTAATTTATTCTTAGGGCACTGTTTGAGACTAAATTTGTCTCCCTTAGCCACAGGGTTATCTCTTGGTTTACAGTCCTGCATGCCATACTTTTTAAGAACCTTTTCAATATAGCTCTTTTGTGATAATACCAAAGTACCCCGAGAACGATCTCGGTGTATTTCTATACCTAACACAAAAGAGGCATCACCAGGATCTTTCATTTCAAAATTCTCACTTAAAAATCTCTTGGTGTCGTGCAATAAGCCTATATCATTGCTGGCAAGCAAAATGTCATCGACATACAAAACCAGAAATATGTATTTTCTCCCACATAACTTATGGTATACACAATCATTGACCAAATTCATCTCAAAACCAAATGAGATGATCACTCGATGAAACTTGAAATACCTTTGTCTAGATGCCTGCTTGAGCCCATAGATGGATTTCTTAACTTTGCAAACCATATTCTTTGAATCTCCCGAAACAAAGTTTTCAGGTTGCACCATATAAATCGCCTCATCAATATCTCCATTAAGAAACGCTGTCTTTACATCTATTTGATGTAACTCAAGATCAAAATGTGCCACTAATGCCATTATAATCCTAAAAAAGTCTTTCGAAGAAATTGGAGAGAAAGTCTCTTTATAATCGATGCCTTCTTTCTGTGTAAATCCCTTTGCAACAAGGCGTGCTATATATCTTTCCACATTGCCTCTTGAATCCCTCTTGGTCTTAAATATCCATTTTCAACCAATGGGTTTCGCACCTTCTGACAATGGGACGAGTTCTCATACGTCATTGTTGCTCATGGATTTAATCTCCTCATTCATGGCATGTATCCACTTTTGAGAGTTTGAGCTTTCAATGGCTTGGTGGAAGTTGATAGGATAATCTTCCATCACTCCAATGTCAGTCTCATTTTCTTGGAGAAATGCAATGTAATCATCTGAAATTGCACTTCTTCTTTCTCTAGTGGATCTCCTTAATGGCATAGGTTCTTGAGGTTGTAGAGTTTGTTGACAGGAGGTTCTCCGATATTGTCTTGATTTGTGTCTTGAACAGAGTCAGGAATAAAATCCTGATCAATGCTAACAACACCCGTGGGAATATCTACATATTCCTCTTCAAAGACAAAATCATTAACTTTATCTCCCCCCGCAAACTCAACATCCTCAAAGAATCGGGCATTTCCCGTCTCAAAAATAGTCTTAGTTGTGGGATCATAAAACTTGTACCCCATGGATCTTTCAGAATATCCAACAAAATAACAATTAACTGTCCTCGTGTCCAGTTTCCTTTCATTAGGCCTATAAGGCCTAGCCTCAGCTGGACACCCCCAAACCATCAAGTGCTTTAGACTGGGCTTTTTACCCGTCCAAAGTTCATAAGGGGTTTTATCAGTTGCTTTAGTTGGAACTCTGTTAAGGATATATGCTGCAGTCTTAAGTGCTTCGTTGGACACAAGTCTTTAAATTCTCCATTTGGAGATATGACCCAATCTCTTGTGCCATAACGTAGATGAATTCTCATTGGTTAATTCTCTTTTCACAACTCGTGTGTGTAGATGCAGAGATTCATTAAATGAAGCAATAATATCTAGTGAATAAAGATTATCGTAACTTGATAAAGAACCCAAAACAACCAATTTTGAATCATGAGACATACTAAATTCTCCACTTCCAAATGAAAAAGAATAACCAAATTTGTCCAAAATAGAAATAGAAACTAAATTTCGTCTAAATGACGGAACAACAAATGTCTCATCAAGACCCAAATAATATTCAGTCTTTAATAATAATCTAAATTTTCTTATTGCTTCGACTTCAACTGTCTTGCCATCGCCCACATAGATGTATCTTTCACCATCATTTGGCTTTCGACAATGGAGGTAACCCTTTCTTAGCATGCCAAGTATGATAGTTGGTACACTCTTTCTTCCTATGTCCTTCACCTCCGCAGAAGAAATAACTCGTACCAGTACCAGAACCGGTACCGTCTTTTGCACTAAGTGTCTTTTGTTGTTTCTTTTGTGGTGTTGTGTGTGCAGCTTCCTTATCCTTCTTTCGCTTTAATCCCTTACCCTTAAATTTGGAAGTTGAGGCAAAATTAGCACTTTCAGTTTTGTCTTGTTTCAACCTTTCCTCTTCTTGGACACAGTGTGAGATGAGCTCATTCAGAGACCAAGTCTCTTTCTGACAATTATATCTCACCTTAAACTGATTGAAATATCCCGAAAGAGATATTAAAACCAAATGCACTAGCAAGTCCTTAGAGAGTTCAAGCATAAGTGCTCTCAATTTTGAAACAATATGAGACATTTCCATAATGTATTCCCTAATATTGCCTTTACTTCTATACCTCATTGAGATCAAGTTTGTCAATAACGTACCAATTTCAGCCTTTTCGTTCTTGACGAAACTTTTCTCAATATCAGTAAGGAATTCTTTAGCTGTATTAATTTTCTCAGACATGGTGCCCCTAAAAGCTTCTGGAATGGCTTTCTTCATGATCATCATACACATGCGATTCGATTTCTCCCACCTTTCTATATCCCTCTTTTCATCCGTAGTACTTTTATTCGTAAGAGGTGGTGGGAAATCAAACCTTATCGCAAGGTCGAGATCCATGACTCCGAGAACTATTAAAAGATTCTCTTGCCATGACTTGAAGTTTGTGTCATTTAGCATAGGGATAGAGTTGATGCTCGCAGTAATATTAGCAGGGGTAGATATAGCTGAATCAAATAAAATAAACCTATCATGCTCATATAAACTTAGAATCCAAATAATAAATTCAAATAAAAGGTAAATCCCATCTCAAGATATCGACACTCCATCAAAGTCTCATCTTTTGACAAGAAATTAACTTGTAATTGACATCTTGACGCAGTAATCAAACACTGATAATAAGAACATATCGAACAATGAGTCTTCCTTTTGGCCGAGTCATTGCTCATATGAAAAACCAAATAACCATCACACGTTTACTACCGCAATTGCACATATAATTATGATGAACACGAATCTTCCTTTTGGCCGATGAATATTCACATAGATTACATGCACACAACCTTTTATATCTTGAAACAAATTAAACTCCAAAAGAGATGTCACTTTTGTGACATTTTTGCTTCAATTAATATATCTCAAAATATATAAAACCATACCAATATTTGAATTTAAAATTTAAACTCCAAGACCAAATTAATTTTAGGATTTTATTTGAGGTCAATTTATAAATAAACCTTAATTGAACCTCAAAATTAAATTTTTAAATCCCAAAATTACTAATACCTTCCATATTGAGGTGCAATTTAGTAAAATCCGAACAAATATGAAGGAGGTATTTGTAATTTTAAAAGATAGTTGGATTTTAACAACAACAACAACAACAACAACAATAATAATAATAATAAACAACTAAACTAAACCTTAAGATTATTTTTTTTAATTGTTGTAATTAATCCTTGTTAGAATTAAAATATTCTTAGCGAAAGCCATCGCTATAACCGAGAAACCATCATATTGAATTATTAAGGATCATAAGTTAGTTTACGGAAGCGTACCTGAATCCATAAGCGATTGGATTTGGGTTTGATCTTTTAGGGCAATACGTATCCAATCCTTTTAGAGAATCCTTAAGCTTTCTCTATATGTCTCTTCTGACGATGGAATGCAGAATAGATTGATAATATGATTATCTTGATGATATGTATGCCCTAGGGACCATAACCCTTATATACTTAAGTTATTAGGGTTTATCTATTTTAGCCCATCATCAAAATAGATAGCCTATTGAGTATCTACACATTAAAGGCCCACACCCTACTAAAATACATTAAGCCCAATACCTTAAACATTATTTGATCATTTTTAATTAGGCTTCCTTATTTGACAGTCCACAATATATAATTATTTAACATATAAGCCCAATGTTGGATTAAGGATCCAACAATCTCCCACTTGGGCTATATGTGTAACCTTATAATTATACATTGTAAGAATATAACCGTACGAAGCTCAACTTTGCTGTCATAACCAAAATGTATTTATATCCAATCCGGTCCATCAGCCATATCAACATAGGATCAAAGCGGCCTTCATTACATTTATCGTAACTCGACCCATCAATGGTCACATATGTCAATACAACTGAATGACATGGATCATGATGTGGATGTGTAGCATGGAAATTTCATGTATTGTGATCGTAACATGCTTATTTCCAACTGGTCCACCTTAAAACCTTAGTGAGATCAACCATATACTAAAATCAAAGTGTGAATCAACCAAATAACTTTAATTTCTGCAGAAAATAAACTTAAAATATCCTTAAACTGAAGTAACTGAAAAATATGTCCTATAAAAGAGAACATTATAATCACAAAACTCCCACTGAAACTAAAAATCCTCAAAAATTCGACACCCATACTAGCAGTATGCTCATGAAACATTTTGGGTGGCAATCCCTTTGTAAGCGGATCCGCAATCATGGAGTTTGTACCGATATGTTCAATAGAACAACTGTTCACTTTGAATTCTTTCTTTAACAACTAGAAACTTGATATCTATATGCCTAGACTTCGTCGAGCTCCTATTGTTAATATGTTTTCATTGTTTGTAGTCATGTGTATCTTTTATATTATATTTCAGTAATTATAAATTAGGCTTAATTATTGTGTAGTTGTGTTGGTTTAATGGATAACGACATTTTATGTTATTTAACTATCTGTTATTTTTATTACTTGTTTTTTACTTACTGGTTTAATGCATAACGATGGTGCCAATCGTTTGTAAATTGTTTCGCTATTCCGTTAATTTTTTTTTACTTGTTTTTAAATTACTTAGTTAGTATGTCACATAAATTAGATATATATATTTAGTTCGTCAAAATAATATTTATGATTTTTTTTCTTGTTTGCAGTCATGGAATCTACAAAAATGGTGTGGATACAAGTATGTCACTTTGTTGAGTTCGAAAAGAGTAGCGAATGCCACTTGGATATGGAGATACGTAAAGAACACAGACGAGAATGTGAGTCCGATTTCTATTCCCAGCAATGTTTCGTATTTGGAAGCTTTACAATATGGTTCGAAAGCTCGTAAAGTTTTGATAACAATTCATTACGTGAATAGAGTTCATGTCTCTGAAACCAACGATGACTAGATTTCCAGCCACCTCCCCCACCCCCCAACCCCGTGAAGATTGACTCTGATGAAAAAACAAAGTGGTATCTATCCATTTGCGATGAACATCCTCTTTGCGTGACAGTTGTAAAAAAAGTCGTTGAAGGAGTGAGTGATCATAGTTTTGTCGGAGATTGAAAGAAGTAGATGATAGCCCGATCGACGATCAATTTATTGATCATAGTGATGGTGAATTTGTTAATCAAGAACGAGTGGAAGTTGAATATTTGGATAGCGTGTCGGATTTTGTGTAGAATACTGATGACACTGGGAATGCACCTGAAGATGGAAATCTTGTCGACTGGGGTACGTTGAATGTGATTGAAGAAAGTCCTGAGATCGAGAACGTGATTGAAGAAAGTCCTGAAATTGAAGATGTAAGAGGAACAATTTCTATGATAGAAGAGGATCGCCCAATTTTTCCAACACAACATGCTATAAAAATGCGAGTCAATTTATTAGTTCACCCCTTCCTCCTTGTCCATCTTCAGTACGAATTCCAGAGAGCGAGGACCTCAAATGTAATGATCTCTTTCTGACCAAACTACATTTAATTGTAAAACTTTCAATGTTGTCAGTGAAGTGCCATTTCGAATTTAGAGTAGTAAAAGCAACTAAGAGCTTGTATGTAGTTACGTGTAATGATAAGAACTCTGGTTGGCGTTTGAGAGCAGTGAAGATCAAATGTGCTGAAATCTTTGAAATTCGGAAGTATGTTGGTCATCACACTTGCTCGATGAGTGTACATCGTAAAGATCACAAACATGCGACATATAAGCTAATTGGGAGGCACATCTCTGAAAGATTTAAGGATGCCAATAGGATTTATAGACCTAATGACATTATCATTGACATTCAAAGTGAGTTCCATATAACTATAAGCTATACCAAGGCACATATGGCGATGCCACTATGGATTTGGCTTGATTCGAGGATGGCCTGAAGATAGTTATGCAAAATTCCCGCAATATTGTTATGTGCTGGAGGAGAAAAATCCGGGGACCTTGACATTCATTGAAACAAGTGAAGACGGACATTTCAAGTATTTTTTCATGGCTCTAGGACCATGTATTCGTGGATTTTGCTCTTCAATTAGAAGAGTAATATCAGTTGATGGAACATTCTTATCATCGAGATACGGAGGTATGATTAGCACATATTTGTCCTTATTTTTGTTAGTATTTTAGTACGTTTTTCTATTTGTTTTTGGTATAAGTTGGATGATTTAAGCTTAATTTCGTATTTTCATAGTTCCAGCTTATTTTACTGTGTTTTTATCATAATTGATGCAATTTGGTGATATTTCATTGTTTTTTACTTTATAGCTAAGTAACCGGAAGAGTTCAGCGCGTAATAGACGAAGTTCGATGTTCAAGAATAGGAGAACGGGCTTTCCGGTGAAATGAGTAGCAAAAGTAGAGAGAGACGGAGGCAGACGCCGCAGTCGCGTCGACTAACGCGACCGTCGATGCACCGTCGACGCGAGCCATGATCCGCGTCAGTCGACGCAGCGTCGACACTACTTGCTGAAGTGTCGATGTTGACGCACCTATGTCGACGCAGCATCGACGCTACTTGCTGAAGCGTCGATGTCGACACACATTTGTCGATGCAGCGTCGACGCTACTTGCTGAAGCGTCGATGATGACGCACACCGTCGACGCACCCGCCCTGGCCGCACCGACACTGAGCGCTGGACACGCGTCAGTCGACGCACCGTCGACGCGACGTCCCAGAATCGGGAATTTTAGGGTTTCTTATGCTTCAAGTCAAGGGAAATCTATATAAACCCTTCTAAGTCCGTCCCAAAAACATACTCTCTGACCCATATACACTGAATATCTGATCTTGAAGGTCGAGAACAACACCATCCACATCCCGATAACAACAAGTGATCAAGATCGAAGATTCGAGGATCACCAAGCTCCAACCGTCCGTTCGTGAATCCGTTCTTCGACCGAGATCAACCAACTCTCCGGGATTAGCTTGAGAATTTACTACGCTTTCTAGTTTAATAAGTACTCTAAACCTTTTATTCGTTTTCGTAGTTAATTTATGCTATTAAGTAGTTGTTTTTCAATAATTGCTTTTGAATTTGTTCATGCTTAAAACCTTAGACACTTTTGGGATTCAATTCGTAATCTTTAGTTTAATTAATGCTTGGTTTTTATTCTTAATTAGTTAATTCATTCGTTAGTATTGCGTTCTTGATAATTTCTTGATTTTATGCTAGTTAATCTTGCTTGAGTTTCTTAGAATAATTTCTCTAGTTTATATGTTTGAGTTGCTGCAGTAGAATACTTAGTTTTAATTATAGTTCATGTGTTTTTAAATTTCTAGATAATCAAAACAATCAACCCCCCCCCCCCCCCCCCCATGTATGTGATATTGAATTGAATAAACTATTTGAGAACTCCGATTGTATGTTTCTCGAGAGACGACTCGAGTCAAGTTGCCAAACATATGCGCGACCCCGTTCTCTTGCGGGCAAGCTATTGATCTTTTGACAAATTTTCATAAGTAGGCCAACACAAAAGCTTGAATCAAAATTTTGGCGCCGTTGCCGGGAGTATACAAAGGTTTTCAAAAATATGTTTGTTCATTTTTATTTTTTTTAGTCGTTTATTTGTATAATTATTTTCTCTAGTCGATACGTTTGATTTTTTGTTGAGTTCATGCAAGGTCGTAGATCGCTTAGGCTCGAACTTGCACCATTCATCGACAACGTTCATCGTCCGAATCAAGTGAGACCACCTCACTCACCCACAAGTGAATCGTCTGCCACGACTGATTTTATTTGTGATCCTGTTCCGGAAACGATGTTGCGACTAGACAACCAAGCCCACAACAACGAGGACGATCAGCCACCAAGGCATCCACCCGTGCAACAAAGAAGTGGGTACGGGAGTGAGCCAATTCGTCCCGACGGACCAGTACAGCCTCAAGCGTACTGGGAGAATATTCAACGAAACGTAATAGACCAG
>BMAC01000093.1:1273730-1286043 GCA_014905375.1 Phtheirospermum japonicum
TTTATAAGTAGCATCGCACGACTCATTGCTTGGACTGATTTTCATTTCTTGCTGTACTTTGAATCTATCGTTCGTTCGAGGACGAACAAACTCAATTAAGCGTGGGGTAGTTGATTAGCACATATTTGTCCTTATTTTTGTTAGTATTTTAGTACGTTTTTCTATTTGTTTTTGGTATAAGTTGGATGATTTAAGCTTAATTTCGTATTTTCATAGTTCCAGCTTATTTTACTGTGTTTTTATCATAATTGATGCAATTTGGTGATATTTCATTGTTTTTTACTTTATAGCTAAGTAACCGGAAGAGTTCAGCGCGTAATAGACGAAGTTCGATGTTCAAGAATAGGAGAACGGGCTTTCCGGTGAAATGAGTAGCAAAAGTAGAGAGAGACGGAGGCAGACGCGCAGTCGCGTCGACTAACGCGACCGTCGATGCACCGTCGACGCGAGCCATGATCCGCGTCAGTCGACGCAGCGTCGACACTACTTGCTGAAGTGTCGATGTTGACGCACCTATGTCGACGCAGCATCGACGCTACTTGCTGAAGCGTCGATGTCGACACACATTTGTCGATGCAGCGTCGACGCTACTTGCTGAAGCGTCGATGATGACGCACACCGTCGACGCACCCGCCCTGGCCGCACCGACACTGAGCGCTGACACGCGTCAGTCGACGCACCGTCGACGCGACGTCCCAGAATCGGGAATTTTAGGGTTTCTTATGCTTCAAGTCAAGGGAAATCTATATAAACCCTTCTAAGTCCGTCCCAAAACATACTCTCTGACCCATATACACTGAATACCTGATCTTGAAGGTCGAGAACAACACCATCCACATACCGATAACAACAAGTGACCAAGTTCGAAGATTCGAGGATCGCCAAGCTCCAACCGTCCGTTCGTGATCCGTTCTTCGACCGAGATCAACCAACTCTCCGGATTAGCTAGAGAATTTACTACGCTTTCTAGTTTAATAAGTACTCTAAACCTTTTATTCGTTTTCGTAGTTAATTTATGCTATTAAGTAGTTGTTTTTCAATAATTGCTTTTGAACTTGTTCATGCTTAAAACCTTAGACACTTTTGGGATTCAATTCGTAATCTTTAGTTTAATTAATGCTTGGTTTTTATTCTTAATTAGTTAATTCATTTCGTTAGTATTGCGTTCTTGATAATTGCTTGATTTTATGCTAGTTAATCTTGCTTGAGTTCTTAGAATAATTTCTCTAAGTTTAATAAGGGATACGTAGGCAACTATCTTCAATTATTTGAAATTAAAATTTCAAAWTTTAACTTCAAATATTTGAAAATAGTTCAAGTCCAATTTCTTTTTAATTTTCTTTTTTGAATTTATTAAAACTCTTCTATTATAAATTTTTTTTATTTTAACTTCAAAATATTTTTTATTTGACCAGTCGATCGACTAGATTGGTCAGTCGATCGACTGAATTTTCAGTCGATCGACTAGTTCTCTCCAAATCGACTGGAGAATAGAGAGTTTGGCAATTTTGGGCGAAGCAGTCGATCGACTTCTTCTCAGCCGATCGACTGAGTGAAAAAAAAAATGTGAAAATCGTCCAAACCGGCCAAACCGAATCGGGACCAAACCGTGAACCGGTGGTTTGCAAACCGGCACAAACCGTTCGGTTCCGGTTCGAGGTTTCCGCCGAAACCGAACCGGCGGTTCAAACCGCCTGGACACGTCTACAAGAAACTAATAAATAAACGTAAACCAAATTAGATGATAAGGATATTTTAAATCGTGAGAATTAGTAATCGCTGCTAAATAAATCAAGATACTGGATTTTTGGACTCAAATTCAAGTTAAACAGCAGAATTACATCGAAGAGGGAGAAAATTCCACAAAAACAAAATCCAAGACAAGAAATTATGAATCTTTACAAATTATCTTGATTTTTTTTTCACGTTTCTTTTTTTCTTCAAAGTAGTCTGTGTATTGCCATCTAATGTAGAAACAAAAAATGTTGATGAATTAAAGGGTATTGAAACTAATTAATTACCTTAATTTGAGTTATGGTCATCCTAGGTTTTTGCTTCTTACCCGTGAGTTCAAAGACTAAAAATTCCTCTTTATGGTTACTAATTCGTACCAATATGCATTTCACTATCTTTTTAGTACATCCTACCAAGTATTTCTCAGTTACTAGTTAGGTACTGCAAATTTCAACTTTTACGGTAAAATAAACTTATTTTTCTTAGAAATTATTTATTTATTTATTTGCCTTTTTAGTGTTTCGTAAACACTCCCTTATAGTTCAAACTACTTAGAAATTTATCACATCAAATTTATCACTTTCATATCATCATTCAATACGATAAAAAATATTGAACTAATTTGCAGAATTGATTAACACACTTAAACTATTCATTAAATAAATCTGGCCCTGAATTCGTAAATTTTAAAATTAAAAATTTGACCAATAAATCAAAAAACCTCAAAATCCTTTTATGATAACCTAAATTTGCACTGCTAAGATTAAGATCTTGAATCGAAATTTCACTTTCAATGGAAGGTTTCGAAACAAATGATGGGATTAAGTAAAGAAATAGGGTTTACCTAATTAATTGGGTCTGCAGAAGATAGGATGAAGACGATTTTGATAGGTTAGTTAACCCCACCAGCAGCACTTGAAAGGGAGCTACGACCCTGACTTGTAAATGCTTTGAGTAAGAATCTTCCTTTCTCCTGCTTTGTCTTCTCAAATTGGGTTCAGTTTTACAGAGCGTGCAGCAATGGAGCATCTGCGAATTCGGTTTTGAGTAAGAGTTCTAGAGCGTAGATGTTGTGAATGAAAATGGAAAAAAAAAAGCGAGAGTTTCCAATGAAACAAGCGGTGAATATATGAGGGTATATTTGTCATTGTATTTTTTTTAATTATATATTAAGTTTTTATCCGTAGTTTTGGGTCAAAGGTTATTTACCCAATTTAATGTTTTGGGGAGGTTACTTGAAGCAATTTCGAAGTGGTTTGCAAGCAAAGAAATTGAACAACTACCAATTGGTCTGATTACTTTGACTTTTCTTGAGCACATTGATTTGTTAATTAATAATGCATGGTACATCACCTTTGTGCAACCACAGAAAGTCAACCTATTTATAATTCGATAAACATTTGAAATGAAATTAGAACTGTCCCATGCTTAAATCAGCTAATGATTGTTAAGAAATGATATGAAGAAATGTGATTTTGGGTCCAAATTGATAAAGAGGTCAACCTTTTGATTGTGATTTTCCTTTTTAATGCTTTATATCATAGTTTTGTGAACTATATAAGTCCCTCAATCATGGGTTAATACTTGACGTATTTTGAAAAAGTACACTCATGTCAACAGAATATACCAACTTCAAGAGATATATGTGTAAAATTGGAAAATGTTATAGAGAAGTTGTAACATGAGTTTTAAGTATTACTTGATTTTTCATGTTAAGTATTACTTGATTTTCATTCTATCGTGTGATCAAATTAATCACACGGCACATGGATTAGTATAAATAGCAAATCAATTGTGTTATATTGGGTATGTTATTTGATATTAAAAATTGTGATGATTTTTATTTTTAAATAGCCCGTATTAGCAACCACAACAAATACTAACCATCAACCACAACATTATATCAAATAATAAAATTATATAAAATTATTATTTTTTAAATTAAAGTGTAATTAATTGTAATAAATAAATTAAAATTAAAGTGCTTTTATATGAAGATGAAGACAGTGTTGGGGTAAGAAGAGCTGATTTTATCGGGTAAAGCAGATGATCAGGGCTTCAGCAAAGCTGGATACGAACCAGATTTCCACTAGTTATGTTTTTAGGAGTATGACTTTAATTATCTTTTTGTTAGTCGAGTGCTAACGCCAATAAGTAATTGAAAATTATTATTATTATTATTATTTTGTATAGTATAATTTAGCATATTTATATTTTTCAATGTGTTATATTTCATTTTTTATTTATAAAGAATTTTTAAAATATATTAGATAGGAGTATAATAAACTCTTCCTTATTCTATTGTAAATGTTATTGTGAGGAGAGATTTATCTCACATCATATAAGCATGCAAGTTGATCCATGTGGAGGTGTTAATACGATTCTGGTTAACTGGCGAATAGTCAATTCCGATTCAAGATCAATGGTCGATTGATCATTTATTACTAGTTCTTGTTAGAATCGAAATTGTGAACCGGGTACTATTACATCTGTTAAAAAGATTGATGGCTTTGATTGAATTTGACCAAAATCTAATTATTAAAAGGTGCTTGCTTATGGCCAGACCTGTATAAATGTGTCCAACCGTAAAAATTCACATTAGTATTATTTTCAAAAGTATTAGTTATACCTTGTAAATTATCAATTTTCCAATTTAATAAAAATAATTCTTGTAATGTGTTGAGTATATGTTTTATGTTAAAAAGTAGGGTGATTAAAGGTTAGGCACTGCTGTTAAGGCGCGACCATAGGTAAACCCTTAATAACTAGGGGTGCACACTCGGTCGAAATCGAACCGACCGAACTTTCAGTTAATCGAAAATTCAGTTTAACCAAAACAGGAAACCGAACACCACCGAATTACTCGGTCCGGTTTTCGACCGAATTTCTTCGATTTGTTCGGTTTGGTTCTCAGTCGACCGGACTTGATTTTTGTATATGAATTTTTAAATATTATTTTTGATAGCATCTGTTAAATATATGCACAAATTATGAAGACATGCCATGAGTTTTTTTACTAATACTCCAAGTCTAATAATAAGAGTTATCAAACTGCAAAACAACAAACAAGAATTCAACTAACAAGACCATCACTCAAAACTGCTAATACTAATAGATTCAACTATCCAAGTACTGTCCAACTCAAGTTCGTACTCGCAAGTACATAAGCAACATAGCAAATAGAAATCAAAACAAACTACATAATAATCCATTGTTTTCACATTATAAAATTACAAAATATGTTGTGCTTCAATTCTTCATTCCTGCCTTGTCATTCTTCTGCCATATAAAAAAATGAAAGAAAAATGCTGAAAATCTGGGCACAAAAAATGAAAGAAAAAAGGCGAAAATCTGGGCACAAAAAAAAATAATTGTCAAATAAAGGGAACAAGATAACTATTTACCAACAATTTCCCCATCATATACCAACGATATTGGTATCCATAATAACATTTGCCGCCAACAAATCTACAAAGATTTTAAGAAAAAAGAAATATTAGTCAGTAAGAAGATTAAGGTATAAATACTCTAAATTGGCAATATGAATACTGAAATTATGTTACCTTGTTCGATCTTCTCAATAAATTCAAGACTTTCCTCTGAAGATTTTAGTGGACTGCGAAGGAGCCAATCTTGGCAACAAATCAATGCTTGAGCCATCTTAGAAGTTCATGAAGCTCTAAAATCATCAATTACACGACCTCCAGTGCTAAATGTCGACTCTGAAGCTAAAGTAGATATAGGCGTACCCAATATATCACGAACCAATTTGGATAAAATGGGAAACCTGAGACTGTGAAATTTCCACCAGCCCAAGACATCAAAACATTTTGAAGCTTTCTCCAAGTGCTCATTTAGATACATATCTAACTCAGATTCCTCAAGACCCCCAGATATCAATTCTTGAATTCGCATTTTTTTACTTACAGCATCTGATGGATCTCCCATAAATCTACTTTCACTATACATGCTTGAAGAAGGAGATGAGCTAGATGAAGTCGTTGAAGAGTTAAGTTTTTTATACTCGTAAAAAAGCTCATAAAGAGCACTCTTTGAAGAGTTTGCTATCTCCTCACCACGTGCCGGCCCATACATATTTTTCAAATAATAATGTAAGTTACCAAACTTGTGACGAGGGTCAAGCTTAAAACCAATATACAATATCATATTGAACTTTTCTATGTACCCCCAATATTTGTCAAACTTGTCTTTCATCCTCGATGCCATCTCAACCAAATCAGAATCATCACCATTAATCCAACCAATCAAATGCTCATGCATTCCAGATATTTCATCTAAAAAAGTGTTAGAGGTCACATAGAGGGTACCAGAAACTCGCAAAGTAAGATCATAAAAATGATGAAAAACTTGCACAAATTTCTCCACAATAGTCCAATCATACTTGGTAAGCAAACCAATTTTTTCATAAGTTCCACCTGGCACCTGGCATAAAATCTTTACGAAAATCAGAATCATGGTTCTCACACCTATCAAAAACACCCTGAAATAACAAAGCAGTGTCCAACATTAAATAAGTAGAGTTCCATCTAGTTGTAACATCTAGACACAATGAACTTTTACTTTAAATTTTCTCCTCAGCAATTAACTCCTCCAACCTCTTCAATCTCATAGGTGATGACCTCACATAATGCACTACCGAGCGAACTCGATCAATTGAAACATTCACCTTTTTTAATCCCGCTTTAACAATAAGATTTACAATATGATCCACACACCGCATTTGGAAATACTTTCCATTCAAGATTGCAGTCCCCCAATTAACAAATATTCTTTTCAAATATGTTACAGTCACATCATTAGCAGCAACATTATCAACAGTAATACCAAAGATTTTGTCGATTCCCCATTCAAGAAGACACTTCTCAATCAAAAGACCTACCTCGTCACTTTTATGGTCAGGACAGGGAATGAAATTAAGAATCAACTTATGCAACTTCCATTCATCATCAATGTAATGACCAGTCAAAGACATGTAACTAAGTCTTTGATTAGAAGTCCATGTATCAGTTGTCAAAGAAGTTCTTTGTCTGGATGACCTAAAGAAAGATTTCAACTTAATTTTTTCATCAATATACCTTTTAAGACAATCTCTAGCTATTGTTGTCCTTGAAGGCACAAGAAACTGGGGACATGCAATGAACATAAGTTCTCCAAAACCTTCATTTTCAACAAACTTAAATGGTAATCATCAACAATAATCATGCGAGCAACAACTTTTCTAACAGATTCTTGATCAAATCTCCAATTGGAACTCCCTTCTGATATGACCCCACTCACATTTTGACAAAACTTAGCAATTTTTTGATTATCTCCATTTCTATCTCTATTATCAGGGTGGTTTATGCATACTCTCATATGACTATTCATTGAAGAAGTACCATTTCTTGTAGTAAGAACATCATAAGTTTTTGTACAATAGTTACACTTTTCTCTACCTTCGTCACCTTTGATAAGTGTGAAGTGATTCCATGCCTTAGCTCTTCTTGGTATTGCTTTTCTCTTAGGCATTTGCATTTGTCCTTCACTTTCTTCAGATTCATCTGATATATGCCCCATTTCATTTGTGGTGTTTTCATTTTCAGACTCCATATGAATTGAGTGAGGCTCTGGACCATTGTTTGATGTTGGAGGAGGTGGATCAACACTTGGTGTACGAGGCGGTCTAGTTGGACTTAGATTTGAACATGAAGTCGTCGAACTTCCCGCGTTACCATGTTTTCTTTTCATACCTGGAAATTAGAATGGAGAAATTCAATATAGAAGCATAGAGTTCACAACATCAGAAACAGAATTTGATGAATCATGTAGCAAAATTGAGAGAACCATCACAAGGGCACCCTTATTCCATCCAGAACTTATCAACATCTAATAGATAGCACCACCAAATCACATGCTTTACTTACTAAAGTTTATATTCATCATTTTTTCATATGCAACCGTCGACCGATTCCTACAAAAACCTCATGAGGTTTGTATTTGGCCCTAGCGATTTCAGGCCAACCCTAGTGGATTCGGCCTAAACGGTTTTGCTTTCATTCAATTCAATTAGGTAATTTACTTTCTCCCATACATCAAATCTTGGGGCTACGAATTTCTAAATCTAAATTAGAGCTATGAATTTCTAATTTAAATAATAAAATTTGAGAACTGGAACCTGGACCGAGTCTTATGAGGGTGTGTCGAACGGGCCGTGTCAGGGTGAGTCTGGAAATGTAGCCGGAGGTGGTGCAGTGGTGGTGGCGTTTGGAATCTGGCACTGAGTGGCCGCTGGGACTGGGATTAACTTCGGAGTTTCTGAAAAAATGAGATGAATGAACTGTCAAGTTTGGTTAGGTTTAGCCGCATATTTGGCAAATAAAAATGTAATTTTACTTCCAAGGAAAGTTGCAATTAATCTTGAAATCACGTTTTCCGGTTCGGTTCACCGAATACTCAAATTAAACCGAATCGAACACCGAAAAATTTTAAAACTAAAAATCGAAGACCGAACCAAACTCTGAACTCGGTTTCGGTTTGGACCGAATTTTCAGTTTTTGGCTCGATCAGTTAACCAAGCTATGCACACCCCTATTAATAACCATCAGATATTGGCAAAATTCAATCAAAATCATCAATTTTTTGTATGGATTTATAACCATAAAAATCCGTCGTACAAGGGTCTGTTACATGGCTGTACACCTATTTGGCTTTAATATATAATATTTTAATTATAAAACTACAAATATAACTCTAACCAAATACTATCATACCATCATAATAAGAACAACAAATATCATTACACTAATAAAATAACAACACCAAATACTATTACACCATTGAACACCCATACTTTCACTCACAAGAAGTAATACTTTGACACACAAAACCTATTGCTCTAACAAATATGAATGACAACTAACATTACATTAGAAAAATATTACCTTCAAATACCATTATACCATCAAACTACTAATAACCATTAATATACCACACAAAAGCTACTATAGCAAAATACTGATAATTTTGCATACAAAATAACAATATTATTATAGGACCAAAATAATAATAACAAAATTTCAACAAAAAAGCTAGTACTTTACTAAGAAAATATCATACTTTAGACTCATCTATAGAGCAAAGCTAGCCACCCATTGAGACAACCCCATGAACCTTGACTCATTGTTTGACAATTCAAATTCAAATTATAAGTCCGGTTCGATTCTTTTATTTATAGGGATGCTCTCTTGTTCCTCATCTACCAGATTGTAGAAATTGAAAAACAAGTTGTCCACACCTTTGTTGAAGGCAGGGGGTTGCATCATCCACGGCGGTTGCGAAGATAATTTTGTTATTCTCTTCGCCGGTTCAATTTTGGTTCGTAGAATTGTCGAACCGGAACCGTCAGTTTAACGTGAAAAAAATTATTGCCAAACCGCTGGTTAAACCAGATAGTTCGAGGCCATTTGAAATCATTGGCCTGACTGATAGAGCCATTGATGATCAATGGTTAGAAAAAATAGCTGTTGGGAAAAAAAAAAGTCGGTCGGTTAACCGAAATCGACCGGTTTGAACCGAAAAACAACGATTACAACGATTATTTATAATATATTTCTATACCTATATAAATACCTCCCTCATTAATACCATCTCCTTACATCAACTCATCTCTAATCTTTTTCTTCATCTCTTTATTTTCAAACTTTAGGTTGTGAATTTGTAAAAAACTACTATCAATAATCAACATTCTTCTTCTCGTTTTTATAATCTTTTTTTCTAATATTATTATGGAAAACTCTTCTCGTAATACTATACTAATCGAGGTTAAGGACCCCGAGACCAAAGACCTTCAGCCGTTACCAGCAATGATATTTCCAATAAGATGATGCCGCAAGAAATTAATGGATTAAATAGTTAAATCCAATTTGGCGGTGAGGATTTACCTATCTCCGACGAATACGGATTGCCGACCCACATCAATCTTGATGAAGATGAGGAAAAAGTGAGTTCTAATCATGCTATGATGCCACTGCCTCCAAAAAAATCGAATGCGAAGGAATATCAATCCCCCATCCTCAGATTTTATTTCACAAAAACAACGATCGATTGTGCAAGTTGAGTAAAATGCAATTATTGCACAAAGTACTATGCCTTTGGTGGTAATAATACTAGCTATGGGATGGTGATATCACGCATGGAGAAGAAGCATACCGATAAACTCACCATTGATAACTCTCAAACACAAATAAACTTCTAGTCTTCATCTACCGCTGGGGCTGATGGTCAAGGTACAAGTTCTAATTTATTTCAATATAGTGAAAGTGGTCATAGAAAGTCTCTTACAATATTTGTTGTCGTTATGGGTCTTCCTTTAATCATATGCATAGTAGTCATTATGAAAATTATACTAAAGGTGCATTTAATCCATGCATCACTCGTATTTCACGTAATAAGATTACTCGTGATCTTGATAAGATGGTTGGTGAATATAAATTGAGTTTGACTTCCTTATTGATAGTTTGTCACACACTTCAAATATTTGGACAGACCCAATCATAATAATGAATTGATAATTCTTGGACTTTGAAAAAATGTGTGATTGCATATCGAGAGTTTAATACCCAGCATTATGCAGTCAATATTTCGCGCAAAATGTCCATTATTTTATCAGAGTATCATTTAAGTAGCAAGATATTTTTAATTTCATTGATAATACCGTCAATAATACGGCTAGTTTAGAATTGCTAAACACTTTTTGTCAACTTTGTATTGGTGGTAGAAATTCCCATATTAGATGTATTTATCATATTTTGAATTTATGTGTTTAAGATGGTTTAGCTACTTTCAAAACTAAAATTACTCCGATTAGGAGTGCGGTATTTCATATTACATAAAATGATTCAGTTGCAAAAAGATAGTGAAAATATTGCTGAGACAATGGTTTACATCCCAAAGATTTTCTATTGATGTGTCAAATCATTATAACTCAACTTATAAATTGCTAAATGATTATTTGAATATAGAGAAGTATAGTGTGCTTTTTTTGCAACTCAAAATGTCGAATTTGATTAATTACCCAAGCATGGGATGATTATTATAATATGATATCTCTGACAAAAAAAAAAAACCAACAACAACAACGATGCAACCCTGACTTTATTCGGTGTTTATTACCCGGACTCTACACTTCTTCTTGATCAATGTATTCAAATTGTACTTATTTTAGTATTTATTTACTCGATTCGCCTCAATTAGGTGGTTACATTGCCAGCATGTTGACGAAATGAGTCAAGTTTTCTATACATTCTCGATATTTTTTTGATTACGAAAGTTTTTGACTCAGATTATCGAACCGAAGTTTTAAAAAAAATTCTTAAAGTTTATTATGAATGATTAGGGTCTTTTTTAGAAAATTTGGGCACAGAGACTCTTAACCATTTTGTTTGTACTCAACAAGCTACAAAATTTTTATTTGCTTTTTTTCAATGAGTACACTCAAGTTCCCAGTAATGTTAATGCAAGGTATGGAAAAACATGTAAAGTTTATTGCTTTAAATATATTAACTAGTTTTTTCTTAATTTTGGTAAAATAAAAATTGTGCTATTTTTAACATTTGATCATGTTCTCACAGTTTGGACCCGGACTGGGCAACGACTCTAGTTAGTCTAGCCCAATTTGGGATAATCACGTTGCTTTTTTTTTCTTTTTTTTTTCTCAATCCGTAGTATTCTTATCTTAGTTTAAGTATTAGCCAGGATTATATCAATCCGGACTAATCAATATTTTCTGATTTAATTTAATTGTATTTCCTATTTTATGTGATTGTAATTGATTTAGTCTTCCCTTAAGATTAGGCCTTGTATTCTGTATATATTTTCCCGTGTACTATTGTATCATTTGTGAAATACAATTATACATTCTATATGGTATTCTGATCCTAACCCTAATTCAACTCTTCCGCTTCTCCCCTCCTTCTCGGTCATGGCACCGAATTCATCTCTCCCTCACGGCGACGCCACCTCTGCGACGGCGCCGGCAGTTATCCCGATCTCCGCCAGGCATGATCTTCCTATCAAGTTGAACCACCGGAATCTCACGTCGTGGAGGGCGCATCTTATGGCGTTGCTTCGTGGACACAATCTGCTTGGGTTCATAGATCGATCCCGTGCGCATCTTATGTCTCCTCCACCTCAACCGCCGCGGATGCCTGGGAAATCCTCTCCCGGTTGTGCATGAGCAAATCAAGGTCTTGGGTGAATAATCTGAAAAGTGAACTTTACTGTATCCACATCAAGGATCGCTCCATCACTGAATTTGTTCATCACGTGAAGGCCATGGCGGATGAGCTCTCCCTCATCGATGAGCCGGTTAAGAAGGACGATCTCACTCTCTTCGTCATCAATGGCCTCATTCCGGAATATGCTTCGATTATTGGCCCGATTCGGGCCCGTGAGACATCGCTCCAGTTTGAGGAGCTTCATGACCTGTTGTGCACGCACGAGGCTGCCCTTCGCTCATCCGAGGCTGCCACCGCCTCTCTTGTTGCCACCGCCAACATGGCTCGTACCGGTGGTGGAAATC